>VKOC01001025.1:0-156509 GCA_009364415.1 Spea multiplicata | reverse complement strand
AACAATGGTTACAGGAAACATTCTCAATGTTTAACGAAATCACAATGCAGAACAAGAAAACTGTAAATTTGCATAAATAATGACTGGGGGGGGGGGCAAAAATTGATCAATTGATTGATTGAGACTAAAATGATCGTCGCCCAGACTGAGGTAAATTTTACATTTTAATGAAAATATCAGTAGAGCAATTAGATTTTTTTTGTCTCTGATTCTGTTGTATATTTTATAAATTGCTAAATATATTCATAAATATATAACAATATGTTAATTAATACCATAAATATAAAATAATAATATGTATAAAAAATTAATAAAATAAATAAAATTAATATAAAAAATAATAAATAAATATTGATATATAAAATATAATAATATATTATAATAATAATATTATATTAAATAATAAATAATATATATAAATAAAATATAAATAAATAAATAACAATAATATATATCATTATAATAATAATAATAATAATAATACATTTGTCATATATAAGCTATGTTAATTAAATATATGTAAATCACCAATAATATTACATTGGTGGTTTACATCGCGTTTCCGAGCTCATTATTTATGTAGCTGATAATATTACTAACATTATTATTATTATTATTAAATTCATTATTATTTATTGGATTTATATAAGGCGCCAATCATATCCCCCACACTGTAACATATAGAGGTATAGAGGGGGGGATGGGTCATTTTTCTCACCTATGGTACCAAAGGGGTTGGTACTTTTTCTTAAATCTCTTAAAAAAATCTAAAATTGAAAATGGTCCCCCATTTAACCCTATGCAACCCGATAAACCATTTCTGTGGGCGATTTATGATAATTATTAGCCTCCCTTATTTTTGAATAATTTGAAAAATAACGTTTTTGAAATTGGTACATTTTAAGAGATAACGGTGACCCTTGAAGGTGTCTTTACGCGAGGAACTGGGTCTGCCCAGGACTGCACATTCATGTCTTCCCAGAAAAAGTGTGTGTGATTACGTCGAGCGTCCAGTTCCTCTGCATTCCTGACACTCCTCCTTCCCGCGAGCTGACGGTGATCAGGAAGTCGCCGAGCCAAGAAAATCCCAGTCACTTTCTATACTCACCAGCTGGCGATGAGCGTAGTGGCTTCAGGCCGGTGATGCTGACACTTGGCTATCCCCACCATGGAGTCCTTCCTGAAGAATCACCTGAGCTGCTTTCACTGCCTATGGGACATGATGTGGCCTCCACCGCCGGGCCCCCCGAAGCCACCGGAATTTATAGTTCTGCCTGAGACTACGGGGCCCCAGGCAGACATTGTGGTGGCGTTGTACAAATTCAATGCCCGGAACAGGGATGAGCTGAGTATCCAAGAGGGGGAACAAATCTGCAGAATCAGTAATGAAGGGGACTTCATCATGGCCAGGAAGTTGACCGGTAATATGGAAGTTGGCTTGGTTCCCGCACACTATGTGACTTTCTACCCTCCGTCAGCACCTATGGTGTTTCCCACGGCCATTGACGAACCGTGAGTGTCTCCCTCATGTCTCTTCAGATGCCCCTTTAGTTTACCCCACAGTGTGTGGTGTTGGCCCCCATGGAGTTAGTGGAGACCTGATTTTTGTATATTGGGTCCCTGGCCATCTGTCTCTTCTGCCCGAGTCACCGGTCACTCCGCCGAAGTCCAAGACTCACACTTCCCCGTAGAACCTGAAGTCATAGCCAAAAAGTGACTTTAATTGACCGGCATCTCCGAATTCCCCAGGGGTGGCACAGAGAGACCGGTCCTGGCTCATAGAAACGTAGAACTTGATGGCAGAACCACTCGGCCCATCTAGTCCGCCTGGCAAGTGTCTCTATAAGGCGTATAATGATGAGTGCGGCGATCCGGTCGCGAGGGGGCTTTTGGAGGTATATCTGCATTTGGTGGTCAAAGACAATCCCACCCAGCCTTCTCCATTCTGCCCTTCAAATCCCAGACCAGTTTATCAGTAACATCGGGGGGGCTCACGCCGTCTGATCACCATCCCTCCAACCAGTAGTCTGGACTGATTTGGTTCTTTATGTTCTGGACCCCTTTAGAGATGAAGTATATCAGCCATCGTCCTGTTCTCCTTGCCAGTCTATGCCGTGGATCATTTTGCCCCCTTGCCCCGGGGCATTAATCTGTTGATCTCTGATTGCTCATTAATAATAATATGGAAACTCCTGGCTTCTTGTTACAGAAGTTACATGGGATCTGTAAGTCGGTCGGAGGCAGAGCAGCTGCTCCTCTCTCCTCATAATAAGAGCGGCTCTTACCTCGTCCGTCCCAGCGACAGCCACCATGGCCTGTATTCACTATCCGGTGAGTTTGACGTGGGGTTGGGGGGGGATTCTTTAACCTTTATGGGTTAATTAACAGGATGGGAGATGTACTACGCTACTGCTACGACGACAGTTTTAATAACCCCGAGGTAACTGACCCTAGGGGGACTTTCTCAATGATTCCAATTTGATTCCAAGAAGAGCAACAGGAAGGATACAAAGTATCAGGCGGAACAAAAAACAAATGGATCCATAATAAAGGAACCTGTATGAATAATAAATCAGGAATTGTAGAATTAGGCTGCTGGGGATTATTACAATGACATTGATTACGGGAAATACCTTTAATGGCATTTAAAGCTCCAGGTACATTAAAAGGAATGCCACCAATGAACGGGGTCACTGGGTCACCGTTTTAATGGCAGGTGGATCAGGATGAAGATTGCATGGCTGCCTGGGCATAGTAGGAGTTGGATATTCCTGAGCGTGTGTCTCTCCCAGATCTCATTCTGGTTTGGCCGGGGACAGGATCTGATCTGAAGGGACATCACATTCCCAAAATAGAGACCACCAACCTGTACAGGGTCTCCTATATTTTGGACCTCGGTTGGGAAAGGATAAAGACCCTTCCGTCACAAGCCACCCAATGACACCGGGGATCACTCCAGTCTTGCCCTTACCCCAATGGGATGAGTTACCTGGCCCAGGTGTGATTCTCTGTCTGCCCCACTTGCGCTCCTCCAGGGTCGTCCTGAAACCCTGCCTTGTTTTGGGGTCACGAGAGCCAAACCTTTGCTGAGTCTCAGGGAGGGAATTAAATAGTTAAACGCTCATGCGCTGCTGATCCAGAGGCGATACGGCTGCTCCTGGGGAGTTTTTAGGTCTAAAGGTCGGTTTTGTAAACAGGATTATCAGCTTCCTCATACGATACCAAGTTTCTCCGCAGGCAATAATCTCCCTTCTGGGCCAAATGCTATCAGTGCCCAAGAGCTTGCAATCGGTCCCTTTTCTATCAGGAAGTATCTATATGTTTATGGCAATAAGCAGCATTCCCGACGAGGTCTTTACAGTCTGAAAAACATTTTCAGTTCCCATGGTACTCCGTGGGCTTAATTATTGCTAATAATAAAAATAATATTTAGTGAAAAAACAGTTCTCCAGATTGTCCGGTGTTTCTCGCTGCAGTGTTGGAACAGCCTCCCAGCAGAGGTGGTAGAGGGTAATTAAACATGCATGGGATAGGCATATGGCCCTTGAATTTAAGACGAGACCAGCAACTGATTAAGGTTTGAGTCTTTCCAGAAGGAGAAACGGGTGAATAGACGGGGGCCGAATGGGGCCGATCTGCTGTCTGATTTGTTTCTATTGCATGTCTTTCATGTGATGTCATCGATGAAATGTTTTCTTTGCCCCACGTGACTTCTTCTTACAAAAGAAAAGAATGATGTCGACTGAATGAATGATTTGGTTACTTTGTTGCCAGTATTTTGGGGTCATCGGCGGGGGGGGTCTATGTTAGAGACGGACAGAATGGGTTAATCCGGTCCACATCCTCATCGTTGCTTCCTTTATGTTCTACACAGTGAGGCACGAAGAAAAAGTCAACCATTTCCTCATCAGACAAAACGACCGCGGTGAATATTATCTTCACGAGGACAAATTCTTCCCCACAATCCCGGAGCTCATCCTCTTCCACAAAGCCAACTGGAAACTTCTTAACGCTCGCCTTCTGCAGCCTTGCATCAAACAGGTGAGTGCCCTTCTTTCCTCCCCTTTCTCCCTCTTTCCTCCCCTTTCACCATCTTTCCTCCCCTTTCTCCCTCTTTCCTCCCCTTTCACCATCTTCCTCCCCTTTCTCCCTCTTTCCTCCCCTTTCTCCCTCTTTCCTCCCCTTTCTCCCTCTTTCCTCATCTTGTCTTTCTTTCTTCCCCTTTGTCTCATTCTTCTCCCTGATGCCCCTCTTTTCTACTTGTACCCCAAAGCCATGATGTTTTTGTCCTCCCCCGATGCCCCTCTTTTCTAGGAGGTCAGAATGTTTGCTGGGTATGAGGGGATCGCAGGGTTCTACAGCCCTAAAAGCCCCGATAATGTGTATAGAAACAGCAGGAAACGGCTTTATAAATTAAATGGGGTAAATAAACCCTATTATTCCTCTTTGAAATGCCCCACTCTGTTACCCTAATTGCTAAAATTCCCTGTAACCCCCTCTATCCAAAGATACATCGCTATGGCGAGTGCTGCAATAAATCTGCTCCCCCCTGACCGGGGACCCTGTTATACGCTGCGATCTCACACGCCGGCTTCGTTTTTGGGGCTAACGCAGGTATCTTTTATTATATTTGTATTTCTCAGTCTCTCGTACCGGAGGGGAGCTGGGAACGGCCGCGCTGCGAGTTTAAGCTGATGAGTAAAATCGGAGAAGGTCATTTCGGGGAGGTCTGGGAAGGTCTCTGGAATGATGTCGAGAAAGTCGCCATAAAGACCTTCAAGCGAGGTGAGTGCTGGCAGGCGCTGGCGTGAGAAGCGCTGGCGTGAGAGGCGCTGGCGTGAGAAGCGTTGGCGTGAGAAGCGCTGGCGGAGAAGCGTTGGCGTGATAGGCGCTGCGTGAGAAGGCGCCTGGCGTGAGAGGCGTAGCTGGCGTGAGAAGCGTTGGCGTGAGAAGCGTTGGCAGGAGAAAGCGTTGGCGTGAGAAGCCTGCGTGACGAGGCGCTGGCGTGAGAGGCGTTGGGCGTGAGAGCGCTGGCGTGAGAAGCGTTGGCGTGAAAGCGTGGCGTGAGAAACGCTGGCGGTGAGAAGCGTTGGCGTGAGAGGGGACTGCGTGAGAATCGCTGGCCGTGAGAGCGCTGGGCGTGAGAGGCGCTGGACGGGGAGAGGCGCCTGGCGTGAGTAAGCGTTGGCGTGAAGGCGCTGGCGTGAGAAGCGTGGGTGATGAAGAAGTTGGCCGTGAGAGGCGTTGGCGTGAAAGGCGCTTGGCGGAAGAGGGGCTGGCGGAGACAGCCGTTGCGTGAGAGGCGTTGGCGTGAGAAAAGGGCTGGCGTGGAGAAGCGCGGCGTGAAAGAAAGGGTTGGCGTGACGAAGCGTTGGTGAGAGGCGCTGGCGTAGAGGCGTTGGCGGAGAGGCGGCTGGCGTGAGAAGCGTTGGCGGTGAAAGGCGCTGGGTGAGAGCCGTTGGGCGTGAGAAGCGTGGCGTGAGCAAGGCGTGGCGTAGAAGCGTTGGCATGAGAGGCGCTGGCGTGAGAAGCGTTGGCGTGAGAAGACGTTGGCGTGGAGAGGCCTGGCGTGGAGAGGCTCTGGCGTGGGAGGCGCTGGCGGAGAAGCGCTGGGCGTGAGAAGGTTGGCGTGAGAAAGCGTTTGCTGTGAGAAGCGGCTGGCGTGAGCAGCAGCTGGCGTGAGAGGCGCTGGCGTGAGAAGCGCTAGGCGTGAGAGGCGTTGGCCGTGTGAGAAGCGTTGGCGTGAGAACGCTGGCGTGAGAAGCGTTGGAAGTGAGAAAGGTTGGCTCGTGAAGAAGCCGCGCTGGCGGAGAAGCGAGGGCGTGAGAGGCGCTGGCGTGAGAAGCGTACCCCGGTTTATCGGAGGTTTATCTGTTCGTTTGCCCTCTTTTTATTTTTAGAGAATATCCAAAATGAATTTGAAAAGGAAATCAGTGCCCTGAAGAACCTCTCGCACCCCAACCTCATCCGGCTCTGCGCCGTCTGCTCCTCCGGGGAGCCGTTTCTCATTGTCATGGAGTTCATGCCCAAGGGAAACCTGAACAATTACTTGAAAAGTAAGAAACGGTTGCCTTTTGTTCAGATCCTATATCCACCTTGGTCTTCCGAGGGCCGTCCATACATATAACACGCGGCAGAAGGTCTGTGGGCTGCGTGTAGAACCCTCCTGCTTGTCCACCACCTTCCCAAAGTGCATAAAACTTTTATTTTACTGAGAAGGTGGGAGATAAATGGCACAGCCTCTCAGCAGAAGTGGTAGAGGATAATACAGCGATGGCAGACGAGACGGGGCTGATCTGCTGACAGATTTCTCACGAGTCTCTCGTTCTCCGCAGGTGAGGAGGGCGCGAGGTTAAATCACGATGACTTCATGCACGTTGTCTGTCAGGTGGCGGACGGAATGGTCTACCTGGAGACGAAACATTTAGTCCATCGAGACCTGGCCACCCGCAACGTCCTGGTGGGGGAAAATCTCGTCTGCAAAATCGCTGATTTTGGATTAGCCAGACTGCTGAAGGTCGGCCATTTTCATCCGTAGAACTTTTAAAATATTTATTATTTTCTTTAGTTGGGGGGGGGGGGGGGCTTTCCAAAACTCTACCAACCATTAAGTTCTTTGAAATGGTAAAACCTAGAAACGTCCTTTATTTACTCAACTGCGTTCAAGCAGGGTCTTCAACCATGACGTTAATCATCAACATCTGCCCGCTTTTCTGGATACCAGCGAACAAGTCTGAGATTCCGTTTTGGAGGTCCAGGGGTCATGTGGCTTCCCACAAATCTTTGGTTCTCGGTGATACATATTTACAGCTTTTCATCTTTTTTTTTTCACAGGAGGACGTCTACTCCCCGCAGGGCAGCTACACTGTGGCAGTCAAATGGACGGCTCCAGAAGCCCTGACGCATTCCAAATACTCAACCAAATCAGACGTGTGGTCGTTCGGGATTCTGATATACGAAGTATTCACTTTGGGGCGGCCTCCGTACCCAGGTAGGAGCTTCTAGAAAAGCTAGAATACAGAACAGTTACTTTGCCCCGGCCGGCGGTGAATACAGTCGGGTGTCTTACGAGTCGGGTGTCTTTTGGAAACGTTGTATCCTTGCTTTGCACCGATGTTTGGTGTGGAAGCTCGGAGTGGGTGATTGGTGGAGGAGTGCAGTGATTCTTTTACTTTTGGGAGGGGGAGCGAGTCCTAAAATAAATTAATTGTTGTCCTGCCCCCCCCCCCATAGGTTTGACTAACCAAGAAGCTATGGCTAAAATCAAAAGGGGCTACCGACTGCCCCAACCGACCCAGTGCAGCAGGGAGATGTACAATCTAATGCTGGAATGCTGGAGGACGAAGCCCCAAGACAGACCGAGCTTCAAAGATCTGGCACGGAAACTTTACGTTCTGAACAATTCCAGCCGATGAATGGCAAACATTTTTCCATACAGCATCTGCTCTGATTTGCCCCGACAAACAACGCAGTGTTTGCACTTTATGGAGATGTTCTGGACCAAGGAACCTCAACGACCACCCTGTTCCTCAAAGACGACGGTGGAAGACGTTAGGGAGCCGTCTCTTAAAATCCTACAAGATGCAAAAGGGACCGGTTCGACGAGACCCCCGTTCCAGAAAAAAGTTTGGTGTACAGACTGTTTCTGCTGTGCCGGCACAAAGAGACATCTCTCTCCAAACCATGGGACATCCTCTGGTGATGAGGAAACGTCCGAGTCTCCACGGCTTGGTATGGATTTGGTGCTGATTCTAAATCCTGATTACCGGTGCAGATTGACTCTGCAAGAGAGCGATCGTTCCACATAGACTGTAACTTTCTTCTACGTGGACGTTCTGCGCTGCATGTTGTAAATTACTAATGAAAACAAATGATATGTTGTCCGTCATACGTGTTTAGCTTTGTGGGTCAAGTATGAATCTGTCGACTTTGGATGGGTTTATGGTTTTGAACAGGGGAAGACAGAAAACAAAGACACGGGGAGGCAGAAAACGAAGACAGGGGGAGGCAGAAAACGAAGACAGGGGGAGGCAGAAAACGAAGATCAGGGAGGCAGAAAATGAAGACAAGGGGAAGAAGAAAACAAAGTACACGGGAGCAGAAAAACAGAGAAGACTAGGGAGGCATGAAAAAACGAGACAGGGGGAGGCAAGAAAAACAAGACAGGGAGGCAGAAAACGAAAGACAGGGGAGGCAGAAAATGAAACAGGGAGGCAGAAAACGAAGACATGGGAGGCAGAAAATGAAAACAGGGGGTGGCAGAAAATGAAGCAAGGGAGGCCAGAAAGAAGAACAGGGAGGGCAGAAAACGAGAGACTGGGGGCAGAAACAAGACAGAGGGAGCAGAAAACAAAGACAGGCCGAGAGCAAGAAAACGAAGACAGGGGGAGGCAGAAAACGAAGACAGGGGGAGGCAGAAAATGAAGACAGAGGGAGGCAGAAAACGAAGACAGGGGTGTTACACCTACCTGTCCGGCCGGGGTCCCGCGGCGTTCCTCGCGCACGTCCCCCTCGTGTACTGACGTGCGCTCTACACGCACACGAGGGGGCGTGCGTATTGAGCAGGCACGCCTCTCGGGTACTGACAGCTCTGTTCGGGCTGCCACAGCATATCAGCGGCGATCGGAGAACCGATCCGCCGCTACATGCTCGCGGCACCCGACCAGTACCTCTTCTGCCTGTGTGGCACTGCCGCGTCGCTCGCGGCAGCAACACAGGCAGAGAGGATCTCGTAGTCTACCGCCGCGGGCATGCCGGCGACGATCAAGTGTATGATCGCCGATGCATGTCCGCGGAGGTTGTTTTACCACCCCTGCCTGTGTGGCTCCTCCGCGTCTTTCACGGAGGTAACACAGGCAGGAAGTTTCGGTTCGTTGTTGCCATCGCGACGACGCTAATTGCGCCGGTCGCGATGACGTCATCTTACCTGCTCTCCCGCCATTGGCTCTATTTAAGCCTTCCTGGTTCCTTGTTTCCTTGCCCGTTCAACGAGTCATGTTAATGTTCTCTGGGTGCTCTTGTTCTTTGATTGATCTCTACGTGTACCAGACCTCGGCTTTGTTATTTGACCTTGATCCTGCGCTACCCGTCCAGCCCTCGGCTTTGTTATTTGACCTTGATCCTGCGCTTCCCGTCCAGACCTCGGCTTTGTTATTTGACCTTGATCCTGTGCTACCCGTCTCGACCTCGGCTTTGTTCCTTGACCCTGATCCTGTGCTGCCTGTCTCGATCCCGGCTTGTTTATCGGAGATATTTCTGCATCGTGGGTCCACCACCTGTGGTGCCTGATCCGGCGTAACACAGTGCTTTTACTAATGAATATTGGAAAATTACCATTGCATTTCAAATCATCTGAAAATGAACATCTTCCATTCACAAATAATATTGTTTGATGTTCTTATGAGGAGAGGATGAGCCAGGATGGTGGAACAAGGAAATGCATTATAATGGACTTATCCTTATACTTTAATCCTTATTTAAAGCTTGGCATGTACTATGAAAATATTTGCCCAGCAAACAGAGCTCTTGAAATGTGAGATACAAGTAATTTAAGAGTGCAGAATTAAAACCAGTTATTTGAACAGCTTCCTGGATTCAGTAGACTTGCTGTGTTGTATAAATACTTCTGAGTGAGAAGAATAAATACATAAAAGGTTGCTGTCCCGAATGACCTACGAATGGAGAAAAGAAAAAAAAGATAGGTGGGCAATAGAGATTTAGTAAAAATTAAAATTTTCAAGCATAAAGTTACGTTTTACTATTTTTCCTGGTCTCATAGTGGATATCCTTACAGTACAGTTTGAATTGAGAACATGTCCCAGTTTTGGTACCTGATGGTCTTCTTCACCCTTCCAGTGGCATGTCATACCCAGGATATTGGGCCAGTTCTTAAGCTGGATGGCTGCGCTTTACAAAATGGTAAGAACCACACTGCAAATGGACAGGTCATACCTATTCATTTAGCACTTCTGAATTTAGTTTACATAGGTCATTACCCTGTGGTTTTTACAATACAAACCATTTAATGATTATTTAAGGCAACAAAAACACAGTGGTATCAGTACCCATTTTTGTTCTAGGTTTGTAAAGGCTATAATAATTGACTTGTGTTTGAAGTATTATTATTATTGTGTCATCCATATACTATCTATTCATATGTAGAAAACATGAAACCTAGAACGAGGTAGACTATTAATGGCCACAATGGAAGACATTGAAATGGGAAGTCTTGCCTGGTTTACTGCTACACCAAACTTAACACACATGGAAGATAGAAGCAGCATTCTCCAACTTAGTGGCCCCAAGGACCCCAACAGCTTGTGTTTCTTTCCCTATTTATTGTTTATTTAAATAGTTTCAATAAGTTTCTCCCCATCCTTTTTTGCAAACAAGTACAATCATGTATAACTTGAAACATTGATGCAAATAATGTATGTATTGATCAAATAAACAACACACGTATTTATAGATCAGCTGAATAAGACATACAAAACCCTATATTTGCAGGTATAAATAAATAATGTATGGAAACATAGCATAGCAGATACAGATCAACAGAATAACACACAAACCCAGCTTTGCATGTATAGATCAATTAAAAATCACATGTGAACTCAGGATTGAAGGTATAGATCAAATAAACAGAATCAGACATACAAATACTGCATTTGCAGGTATTCAATAATAATGTATGGAAACATAGCATAGCATTTATAGATCAACAGAATAACACACAAACCCAGCTTTGCAGGTATAGATCAAAAATCACATGTAAACGCATCACTGAAGGGATAGTTCAAATAAACAACACATGGAAACAGCACTGCGGGTACAAATCAAATGAATAACACATACAAATCCTATATTTGCAGGTTTACATAAATAATGTATGGAAACATAGCATAGCAGGTACAGATCAACAGAATAACACACAAACCCAGCTTTGCAGGTATTGATCAACTGAAAATCACATGTAACCTCAGCACTGAAGGAATAGCTCAAATAAACAACACATGGAAACAGCACTGCAGGTATTAATCAACTGAATAATACATACAAACCCTATATTTGCAGGTTTACATACATGATGTATGGAACATAGCAAAACAGATACAAATCAACAGAATAACACACAAACCCAGCTTTGCAGGTATAAATCAACTGGAAATCACATGCAAACTCAGCATTAAAGGTATAGAGAAAACCCCCTAAATTACAGGCATAGATCACAGGTTGCACAACAGATTACAGTCCAGAGTGAGCCAACTTTGTCCCCAAACAGCTCGCCCTGTGCCATCTTTGTCCCCAAGGCTCAAACACCCTGCTTGTGCCATCTTTGCACATCTAACTCATTCACTACTCCCTTTCAACCCCTCTGTCTCGCTGCTCTGCTGTGGTTCATGCAGCTTCACTACTGAGCATCAGATATGATGTCATATTCCGGAGCTCAGCGTGAAGTGCCGGCACCGGGACAGTGGCTCCGCGCTCCTACCACCAAGTGGTTGCTGAAAACTCTTTCATGAGCGACCACTTGGCGTCCCTCTTTCCCCTCTGCCTGGGTGCCGTACAGCATTTCTATTGGGGGGGCACATCATGATGTAGGGGGCATGATCCCCCTGTCGACATCACACAGGGAACACACTTACATGTGCTACCTTAGTTTTGGGCTGGTTAGGGAGAGGCAAGTGCCTCCTTCCTCCCTTCCTATGGCCCTGGGGGGATTTGTTCATTATTGGTCCCCCCTGTCCCCTCTGGTTCCTCCCCATGACTGTGGTTAGAGTATTTATGGCTGATGGTTCAAGTCAGGTCTACCAATGATATTATCTGTAATGGAGATTTAAAAGGAAAATGGGCAACCAACCAGGAGCGTGACATAAGCTGTACACTAAGACATAATGGGCTTGATTAAATGGACAAGACTTAATCAAGTCTGACTAAAAGTGAATAAACATTAACAAACACCACATTTAAAACAAAAATATGACACATTTTAAACTTGTATTGACCACCGTAATTGGTGGCGTTAAATACGAGTGATATATGCAAAGGGGTAGCATGGCGATGGGATTTGTAAGTAAGGTTTAAACATATTGAGGCACGGTGTGTTTGATCTCTTATGGTACATAACATGCATCAAAATTGAAAGAGTACAACATCCTTGGTAAGGTTTTATTTTTGTTGACATGTGCAGCATGCTTAATTGATTCTTGTATAGTGTCTACATTTATTTTTGTCTGGTCTAGTTAGACAAAGGATTTGAGACCAATTAAGTCAGGTCACTTTAAACCTCAAATGATGATTTATCTCATCATTTTTCCAGTGGTGACAGAAATATTAACAAACAAAGAGACTTTGGATAAAATGGCAAAACTACCTGGTGCAAAGAGCGTTCTTGGTAAAAAGGGTGCTAGTCCTCTCAAGGGCATCTCACAGTAAGTATGAATTCTAATAATACATTTTCTTAATGTACTATTTATAATATTCATTACTTGAAGGACCAAGGAAAACTTTTAGGAGGAATTCCAGGTTGTCTCCTAATTGCGTGCTGTGCAAACCAGCAAGGGGCCAGATTATGTTTTTGAGTACACAGGTACCTAATTACTGGTGTGGTCATTGAGGCCATATAAAGCTCAGCTTGTTAGTTCAAAGGGAACTGAAGGGGTTAACGTAACATCCCCTCATTTGTTTAATTTCTGAAGGAAAACCTATATGTGTTATAATTCTATAGAAATGAGGGACCTACAACATTGTGTATTTTGTTCGGCATTGCATCCTCCTAAATGAGCCGCGTAGGTTTACTATGTCTGTGTTGGCTCCATATGGTAAAAAGATATACGGTAGATTTGAAACACTGGTTTCACCGTGCCATTGTGGCCCAACATTTGGTCATGTTGCAGAAAAGAGTCAGAAATAATGTCAGTAAAGTTATTTGATACACATTGTGTAAAGCAGTGCCTGGGTCTGAAAAGGTAACCCTTTTCCACAAGATAAATACTCAAGTGTGGTCTAAAGAAGTTAAGTTCTTCGTAAGCCCTTAAGGACAATGGGCGGTCCCTAAACCCATTGAAAACAATGCATTTTGGGCCCGTACATGTACGTGCTTTGTCATTAAGGGGTTAAACTAAAAGGGATGTGGATCAGTGATTTAATAGCGGATTCCTCTGGCGTAATCCCTCCATGTTAGTGGTGACGTGCACATGTCACACCAAATGTCTGGTTCTATATCACCATAACTCAATATTGGACACCACCTAAATAGTAAATATTAAGTGAAAATATTAACAAAAGGAGTGCCGTATTATTTATGCTTTCTAATATACACAGGGATAGAGTACAGTGTGTATTGACTAATTATTTTGCTTATTTAATTGCTCCATAAATACCTTTCATTTAAAGGAATATTTCAGAATTCTACGAAGTTAAAATTCCTACTGTTCAATAAAAAACATTTTGATCAATATTTCTGTTATATACATTGGTTGGAAATACAATTCTGCTTTTCAAAATGTGTGATACATATACCATTGGAGGTAATAGAAAGAAAAAAATAGTACCTAGTTCAATTATGTCAAATAGTAGACCACATGGACCTCCAACAGGAAATTCCTTAATTTGTGAAACTAAAACCATGAATGGCGAATGCAGAATGATAAGATGCTGGTAGCATAATGATCAAAATAATATATACTGTTTTACCAATCTCTCTCACATTACGGCTACCACAGCGGCTTATCTCTGCATTAACAACCAAGTAGCAGTCCCAACACCAGATTGTCCTAGCGTAGACAAATCTGCAATATGGGGTATTGTGTGGCTTCATCTCAACCACAAATAGTAGCTGGAATCATGGAGTTACCATATCTTTCATCAACTGTGATACAGAATCTGTTATTAGCAGGTGTGTCTACATGGAGATAGACTATTTATGTTTTGATATCATATGTCTTATCCATAGTATTAAGGTTGAAGAACTCAAGTTCACTGAAATTTCCCTCAACCTCTTACCAGGAACTGGCATTCGAATGTCTGTGACTAACAAGATACATCTTAGTGGGAGAAGGTAGGAGGCATGGTATAAGAACTAGAACCTTGTATGTAGCTATAAGTACCAAGTCACAACCTATGCAACAAGTACATGTTCTATGGTTTCATAGTTTCCTTGGAGGAAGGACGGACATGAAGATGGAAGTAAACATTGTTACTTATACCAGTGTTGATAAAGACAACTCTAGCTGTCCCAGATTCATTAGGAGTGAATGTCAGATCAACCTCATTGATGTTAAGGCTAACCTGCCAAAGGGGTAGGTATGATTCTTACACAAATCTAAATGTAATGGAAATATAAATTGACTCAATACGAATATTTCAGTGCTGTTGATGGTTTTCTTCCTGTTGTATGTTTTCAGCATTTTGCCAAATGTGATGAACACATTTTTGGATAAAAACCTTAAGACTCTTTTACCCAGAACGGTGAGCTGTGTTTACATATTATAGCTCATAGTAATATTTAGATTTATTAGAACAGGACAAGAAGAAAACACATGTTTTCTTAATATATATGTTCTAACAGTGGTTTGATCAATCAGAGATGTAATTTGACAATAGATAAGAAACCTAGATTTGAATAGTTTATCCATTTTCTACCTGCTGTAAGACCTTCTCTTTCCTATGTTTCAATTTTGAGTTCTACTACTTCTACTTGATTACTCTTCCACACTCCACTGCTTTTGCATTTTTACATTATACCTTAGGGACCATAGCATATTCTGTTCCGCTTAGGGGGGGGAGCTCCAAAGTGGTAACACCCCTAGTGATCATTAAAAGGGGTAGATTGTGGGCTCTCCGTTGGGCCACTGCTAAATCAGCCTGTTTCACTATGGAAGCTCTGTCTAGCATGCACAGGCCTTCATCAAGACCCTGCACTGCAAAACCTTCTGAGCTAGAGCATCATGATATGATGCTCCAGCACCCAACATAGAGAAAGTGCAGATGAAGAGACTCTGTTTGAGTTAATCTTAGGGGCCATCTGTTTTTAAACTTTATTATTAGTAGTAGTAATATTATTGTATTATTACTGACATACTAAATACTATACATGGGTTTAAATTACAGTTATGCCCCGCTGTGGACAAGGTGCTCCTCGAAGTAGATCGTAAGCTATGCATGAAAGACAGTAAGTTTCAGAAATCCATCAATATTCCTAAAGCTACCCTATCATACGTAACCATTTTTTTTTTAATAACAAAAAAAGCATGATACCTTTAACCCCCTTGGAACTTGCTACTCTTCTACTTACACCCCTTCCATAATTGACATCTTCTTACACCAGGTGATCCCTTTTTGTTCCTAGTTTGTGTCTTGGCATCTGTGTATCTGGTTTACTTCAGTGATAATTCAGGTCCTCGTCTTTTATGAGGCCATGCTATTTCCATCTCTGCTTTATTACTTTGTTGACAAACTACAGACTTGGCCATACAAAGGTTATGGAAATATATACATAAAGGGACACTCTAGCCATCATATCCACTTTAATGTACATGATACCCGAGTATTCTTTACATTTACATGTTTCCCCCATGGAGACATAAGCATTTCCTATTTCTCCACCTCCTAGCTACTACTTGTGCAGGAGAACATCATGAGAAGATCTATTGAGACCTCCTAGTGAGACTGATTTTACAGGGAACACTTATTTACCACTGATTGGCTGTTTAAATTTTTGGACCACTTAGTAGGAAGGGAGCTGCAGTTGAATCCATATTAAAGTATTCACAAAGTATTTGTTATGTGTTCTTTTTGGTAAGGCTTCTTTTCTTTTAATTGCACCCTTAGTGTTATCCAATGGCATAAGACCCTGGCCAAAACATGGACAGTAATGGTCATTGGTAAAAGATCACAAAAAATGCAGATTTGCCCACATTGTACTTGCAGCATTTTAGATTTAAAGTGTACTTCAATTATTTAGACACTGAAACAGTGGTATACAAAAGGAGTGATCTGTGTACTAGTATTTATCTATAGATAGACAATATAAAATATCCAATAACCTGAGATCTCACTATGAAAAGGTTTAAGCTTCAGCAAAACGTCATACGCATGTCTTATGTACTCACATCTGCATAATAAAGGGAAGACGCGTCAAAGAATCTGTGGAGTATCCGTCTCGCAGTGTGATCCAAAACGCAGCTCTGATATCTAAAGATGAAGCTTAAACTTCATTATCTTGAGATAACAGTGATGGCCATTACTGATCTTTTTATAAATACAGCATATCACATTCAATTTTGGCAAATTCTGCGATTCGTATGAAGCCATGAAAACGGGGCCAGATCCCCCACAAAGCGGACAAAAACTAAGCAAAAGCTTTGAATTTTTCCCTACCTTCTCTTCCAACCACGGCTTCCGCAACTTCGTTCTTCTACCTTCTGCCTTTCATCGTTTCTCCTTTATCTTTGTCCACATATCCACGGACATAACCTGGCGCAGCCCTTCTGGTGATGTCCTCTCCCCCCAATCGGGAGAAAGAATGCCACCAAAAGCGCTGTGATTTTGGTGGAAGTTCACCAAAATGTTGGCGCTTCCTATGATATCCTTCAATTGAGGGAGAGGATGTCAGCGAAAATGGTAGTGTTTTCAGTGATGTTCCCTGTCCCAATTCTCCAATCAGAGAGAGGACATCAACAAAAGTGTGCATTGAGCATTTTTCTTGTATAATTTGTTTAATGTGCTGTACTACTTGGGTGTGCTTGCTAGCATTTCAAGTTCATATTATGTGTTGATTATCTCTTTTCTTACCAGATAGGTTCCCATTGGGGAGATCTGGATCCGTGCTTTACTTGGTATCTGAGGTGCCACAAGTATCTGAAGAATATATTGTCCTAAAATTAAATGTAGGTATACATTTTTATAGGAAGAAATAGTCTCACTTTACACATGCAGCCAGACATTACTGCTGGTTTTCCCTTCTGTTTTAAATAAATACCAACCCATTCAGGTTAACTTTACACATGCAATAAGTTAACTGGCCACATCTTATCACTTATATTTGGTATCTCATTTCATATGGATGTGATTTATAAATACTGCAAGCCAATGGTAGGTGCAGTATATACAGTTGCTTAAAAGAGGGTACAACTCATCGGCAGGGTGCCACCAGGGCTGGCCCCGCTGTGCGACCTCTCCAGAGGAGAACTATATTGCCTGCTGCTGGAGGAGCAGGGCCGTTTGGAGAGATAAGGGGAGCATGAGGTCTGTATGCACAGATCTTTATATTACTGCTCCCTTGCAATGCACAACAGCTACTGATGCTGAAACTGCGCCAACCGCCCCTTATGCAGAAGCGCTCCAGACCGGAAGGCCTTGTCAACAGCAAAGCAACCGAATACAGAAAGAAGACAGGGGTGTGGAAAAGGTAAGGAAAGAGTTATGCTGTACCAATGTCAGTCTGGTCCAGTATATAGTGGTGGGACTCATGTTGTACCACCATCACTCTGGCTCAATCTATAGTGATGGAAGGTGTGATGCTGTACTGCCATCAATGTCTGGTTCAGTATATAGTGCTTGGAGTTACGCTGTACCATCCTCTGTGTCTGGCTTTCATGTAATGTTAGGAGTCATGCTGTACAACTGTCAGTGCCTAACTCAGTATATAGTGATGGGAGTTATGGTGTACCACCATCAGTGCCTGACTCACTATATAATAGGAGTCATGCTGTACTACCATCAGTGTCAAATTCAGTATACAGCAATGGCAGCTATGCTGTACCATTACAAGTGTACTGCCATCTGTATGCGTGTGGAGTGGGTGCCAAATATTGGATCAGGCCTGGGTGCCAAATACTCTAGGAATACAAAAAGATCACATTTTGGCATAATATGTCTAAATGTCATTGACAAACACTAATACCATCATTTTGTTTAATTGTGCTATGTTTTTGTCACAAAAATAAATACTTGACAAAAATGTACACATAGGATGCACCACTTTTTATGGGGGACATTTTCATTTCCTCAAAATCTTGTTGCAAACCCATTCATACAATGTTTCAATTGCAGTTTTGCTAGTCAACACCATGATTGTGCCTATATCACAGGAAGTCAACTAATACTGCAGTTACCATTACTATATCTAAAATCCCCATGATAATTGTTTGTACCAGGATCTAAAAAGGTTGCTTGTTCAAATTTGTGCGCCATTTTACTAATACTTTGTGACACACAAATATTTGCTTTTGCTAAGTAACATAGAATTTGGATTTTTATATAATGTCCTCTTCATCTGTGCAGGTCACAGTTCAAGAAGAAGAAAATGTCATATATCCATCTGGGAACACTACTGCCTCCTTTGATTTAACCCCATCAACCCCAAGAGAAACATCCTTTCTCCTTACAGCTGAGTTTCTTGGACTTGCCTTCACTGTGTTGCAGAAAGAAGGTATATTCAACCTAACTGCTACACAAAATGAAGTAAGTAGTAAAAGCCGTCAATATAGCCATGTCAATATAATAGAATTTGATATTTTTTAAACCAAATTTTTTAAAGTATAGGACATGTTTATTTATTAAAGCATGGAGTGGACCTTGGAGTACTTTATCCCCTTAATGACAAAGCCCGTACATGTACGGGCTCAAAATGCATTGTTTTCAATGGGTTTAGGGACCGCGCATTGTCCTTAAGGGGTTAATATGCATTAAATATAGTCACAACAGCGAAACATGCATATATATATATATATATATATATATATATATATATATATATATATATATATATAGTGAAGCGCAATATTCTAATATAAATATAAATATAACACCTTCTGGTGAGGTGGTGCCGCAAAGACACAGGAACAAACTCCCCAAAATGTTCCAAATTAAATACAATCAAAACCACACAAAAGTCTGCGGCGCCCAAATAATAAGTGAATAAATTATATGTGCAACACAAAAATAATATGTACAAAAATAGCCTCCCAGCGAGACTTCTCACACAAAGTATCCAAAATACTGTGACATGGTATAAAGAATGTTTAAACCTGGACCAGGTGTTCCATTTTAGCTCAATGTGTGCTGAAGGTAGAAATATTAAACACAGCTTTCCTATTTATGTCTTTAGCTTACAGAGGCTGGAGCAATGTCAATATCTGCCTTAAGTGATAACATTCCTGAGGTTTGTATGATTTCTTTGTTAATAAATATCGCAGGGCAAATGATTTAAATGTGTCTGCTGCCAGAGATGTATTTACATTTGTTGCGGCCCTAGACCTGTCCAAAGGTGGTGCCCCAGCTGCCATTCTGACTATGGAGTTCCGGGATAGGACTATATTGTCCGAGAGAAGATGAGGTCTTTAGTCCAAATTGACACTTTTAATTGGACCAACAAAGAAAAAGATCTAAAGTCACATGAGCTTCTACGACCTCAGAGGTCTTTTCAAATGGATTAGATCTAAAGATAAGACCTCTGGGATCCTCCAAATTGATGCTTTTAATTGGACCAACAAAGAAAAAGGTCTAAAGTCACATGAGCTTCTATGACCTCAGAGGTCTTTTCAAATGGATTAGATCTAAAGATAAGACCTCTGAGATCCTCAAAGTTTATGTGACTTTGACCACACTAAGACTCCCACACTAAATGTAAAAGTTGTACCTAGCCAATTACTTAGCCTTATAACATAATATAACATTGTTTGCTGTTTGTAAACTGCTGTCAGCTAACTTACTCGTGATTGGCAACCATTGTTATAGAGTGTTCTGTAACAGAAAAGTTAAAGTGGTTGGTTTTAATATGCTTACAGCTTCCGATGGGACTTCAAGATTTCCAAATAGCGATCAATGTTCATAAAGTCATGGTTACTTTGAACCCATCCAAAGCCCTTCTTCATCTGTACTCTACATTTGATGTCCTTGCTTCTTCAGAGGACTCTGAACCTCAGCCCTTGTTTTCAATAAACCTGGTAGGTGACTGCACGGCAATAAAACATTGGAAAATAAGAAAACTGTACAGTCACTATAAAGGATTTTCCTAAACATACAGTATGCCAACATGGCTATTTCTACAATAAACGAGGAAACATGATGTAGCAACCTTGCAATCACCGTAAGTGTGCATCAGGCCAACAGAAGGACATGTTGTGGATCAAGTCTATGTAAAGCGCTGAAAGCATGAAAGTAGTACCAAACGTCTAATGTGAATTAATATATGCAGGATAATATGATGAACTTTCCTTGATCATGAAACACAAATTGCATAGACTAAAAGATCTATTCTTATAATTGATCAATTCTACTCTAGGTTTCAGGGGCCTCTCTAATGACTTCTATACGTTGTATTACATTTAATTGTCTTGCCTCCCATACATGTTGTTTGGTTACATTTTGCAGTGACATTACCACGTATGTTCATAGTATCAAGTCTTATAGGCATACCTCGGAACTTCCCTCTTTATTGCGCACAAAAAAGGTCTCCCATGCATGCGCATGACATATTTACTT
The DNA here is from genome assembly GCA_009364415.1 of Spea multiplicata. NCBI lineage: Eukaryota > Metazoa > Chordata > Amphibia > Anura > Pelobatidae > Spea > Spea multiplicata. The sequence goes on along the minus strand of VKOC01001025.1, from coordinate 136,022 downwards.
TTTTTTTTTTGCAGCATATGAATTTCAGACTCCAGTTCTCGGTTGACAAAAGCTTGCACTCTGAGATTTCCCTGGACAGGTATGAGAATGGAATTGCCATTATCAAAACACCAACTGAAAGTAGCCAAGAAATATTATCCAAATATATTATCCGTGTGTCTTGGTGAGACAAAGAGAGATCCAGTGTGTAGAGCCTAACACAGAAAAAGGACTTTTATTATAATTTAGACTTTCTGTGACTTTGGGAGGGGAACATATGGATGTTGGCTCATTATTGCAAACGAAATAGAGGACCCATAAACTATCTATATATCCCCAATTGGCAGTTTGATCATATCAGAAATTTCAAAATACCTATTAAATAGATTACTTAGCTATAATAATAATTGTATGTATATCATGTTAATATGCAAATATGGATGTTTCTCAATTTATTCCTTATGAATTGTAAAAATGTGTAATTTCTAAATGAAAATATCAATTCATAATAGTGACACCTATTGAAGATCCTCATAAAAATGGAGTATAATAAGATGTGGGCTTTCAGGTACCGTGGGCCTTGATTGTTTAAAGCTTTGAAGGTCAGCAGGCCAATTTTAAAGTACCGGTATGTCCATCATTTAATTGGAAGCCAATGCAGGGAGTGGAGGATAAGTGTTATGTCGCATAATCGAGTTTGATTGGTTAATAGTCTGGCTTCGTTTGAGCCAAGGTTGTCCTATTATAAATGCATCCCTAATCACAATGATTGGTGAGGACAACCAACCCCACCTCAGAGAGGAGGTCAAGCCCATCATAGTAACCACACGAAACATAATACAGCAGCCCAAAACCAGTTACCCACTTGGACCTCAGTACCCATCACACATTCAGCAATAAAATCAAAACCCAAAAAGGATCTGTTTAGGGTGTAAATGGCATAAAGCATATACGACTGAAAGAATGCACACAAAAAAACCCCAAAACACATAATAAATATTATTGTATAAGGACTATATCCATAAAAAATGGATGGTCTACAAAGACCATCTACTGCTTGTGATTAATCAATTACCATTTAATTTGTGGGAAAATACCACTTATCTTTATGAAACAACTAAAAAGTATTACATGATGATATATTAATAATTCCCTACTTAATCTGAGACTATGTTCTAATAGGATATTTCTCTCCCTGGCTTCCTCATCAGTGGGCATATTCGAAGTAAGTAAATTTGTACCAAATAGTTGGGTATATTAGGTTTAATTTCACATTTACGGGCTTTGTAGTGACTGCAGTATCTGCCTACGTAATTTAGGTACAGGATCTGGAACAATTCATCAGCTCTGTTCTCCAAGATGTATACGCTCCCACAATTAACAGTAAGATGACTCCACATTCTTTTTCATAATTTTTTAAGATAAATTTCATCTACTTTAGAGCCACTACATGACAGATTTTTGCAAATGTCTCGATATTTATGCATATTCGATTTCTTGGATCCATACTATAAAACATACAGCAGTCGCTCGCACCAGGGAGACGCTAGGTCATTTCTATACGTATTACGTTGAGGATAAAGAACACGTGCATTCATATGCTAAGTTGGCAGAGGTGGGTATGTACATAGGAATGATACAATAAGCAGAGAATATGTGGTTCTGCAGATGCTTGATAGACACCAGATTTCAAAAGACAGACCCTTCTTCCAAAATAGAAAAAAAATAAATATATAAAGCCCAAGGCACAACAGATGTATGTGCTGATTGGAAGTGCCTTTCACAGTAAGTTCAGTAAATATAGTTCTATTAGAACTATTGCCTTTAGCAGCAGTGATTTGGGAAAGTCCAGGACCCATCATGCATCTAAACTTGGCTTTGGCAAATAGCTACAGTAACCGAGTTCTTCAATATGTTCAAGAAAATAACCTTGTCTTCGCTGCTATTTTTCAGACATGATGAAAACAGTCATCCCTCTTCCAGACCTCAGCATTTTGAGTATAGACTTGGCTAAGGCTCGTGCTGAAGTAGTTGATGTAAGTAAAAAAAATGTAAAAAAAAAAGATACAAAATGGTTGTCCGAAGTCAGAAGTAAGTGTCAAGGTGACAAAAAGAGGGCCAACAAGTAGCTGTCAACTACAAGCTCTGGGATTCTTTGCAGCCAATATTATGTAAACCAACAAAAGAACAATATAGAAAAAAAGCTATTTATGGAAAACTACCTACTAGGATTTATGATTTGCAATAACTGAAAATACTGAATGGATATGTTAACTTTAATGGTGAATTACACCTTCAGCATGTTTGGAAATGGATGTTAAAAGTAGCATATTCTCCTACCTAAACATGCTACCTTCTTTTTAGGATTTACTCATGATATCAGTCATCAGCGTTTGCTGAGCTTGAATCCAATGGTCGGGAATCACGCTGGTGAACCGAGGAAAAAGGGAGAATAAGCATCTATCAAGACCCCTTACATTATAGACAATGTTAGAAAGGTCTGAAGGGCCTGTTCTAGTAGAGCAATATGCAACGCATAGCGTATATATTTCCAAAAGAAAATCTCAGCGAACAGGACCTGTATTAAAAGGAAACATGGTTCAGCCACGGGGTGTCACTAAGGTTGAAGACTGGCTTTCACAACTGGGTTTCACAGAATGCATATTAAAGTATATGTTTTCTAAAGGCGTATGGGTTGATCACTCATTGATAATGAAACTCCTCTTTATAGAACACACAGCGTCCAAGATTGTTTTATAAATAGTTGACTGATCAAGATTTTAGAGAGCTCACCTCTAATGCCTTACGTTTATTCTATGATATGTAAAGACCTTGACCAAGAACCTATTCCAAAGTCTTTTGACAAAGTATATCCCATAGAGCGGATTTTCTTACGGGATGTCGGTTTCCACTTTGTTAGCGGCCATGCTAACTCTTTGCCCCCCGTGCTTGTTCATTGCTGCTGATGTAAGATTATTAACAAAGATTACTGTTCCACTATCTGACTGTATTGAAATATGAGAGGCATTTACTACAAAGCTGACAAATATTTATTTTAGTTATAAAAACAATATAATAGATATATATATATAACAGAGGATGGCATTCTTTGTGCACCAATCATATAACCTTTGACACAGTTGCTATCGGGAAAAATGTCCCAAACGTTCCATCACGTGGTCTGTGGCCAGGTCAGGCTGGACTTCTTTAAGTTGTCCAGGTAATGCTGCTCATTTGCCAGAAAGTCCTTGTCCTGTAACAAGAGATAAAGGTCATAGCCTTTTAAAAATTGGTGTTTATGTGGGACGGCCCTTATATGTTAAACTGCTACGTTATCGGTACAATATACCGATAACCCCCATATAATACAACATGCTGTTCGCATCTGTAGCCCAGGTAAAAATGTAGCATTCCAGATCTTAAAAAAAAAAATTAGAGACCATTCTTACCTGGTGGGCAGAGATTTTAAACAGGGCTACCTTGGTCTCAAACGCTGCCTCTTGCATAACTCTGTTATACTTCTGGGTTTGTGGGTTACCCATTGCTGCATTGGAGAAATGGTATTTTAAACACGAGACAAAGATAGCTGCAAAAGTTTGATCTAGACATCTACACAAAATACAAAATCGGCATAATTTCTAGCTGTGGGCAGCCCACCTGTTTTATTAGGCACTTATCTAAAAGGAAAACACGATTGATTATGCTCCTCAGCAGCCCAAACATTTGGTTAAGCTTTAACTTGCTCCACATTATTAGTCTGTCTCGTTTCTTATTTTTATGAGACACACAGAAATTATTATTTTGTGATTACTACCTATATTACTTGTCCTGATGCTATGTTGCTTTAAAGTTTTCCATTTTTTCTTTTCCCTTTTTGACCAGCAAACACACATCCTTCCAGTTTGTTTTTCGATAAGTTTTAATTTAGGTAATTAAGAAAATAATGCTAATCAGATTTTCCATGCAAAGGTAAAAGGCTGGTCTAGTGTGTGTGTGTGTCTTACCACTTATTCCTTGGACTCCAGGAACAGGCAAGGATGAGGTAGTGGGGAGCGCCTGACGAAGCTTGTTTAGCTGGCATCTCTGATTATCAAGGTTTAATCGTTCCTGGTATAAATCACAAAAATGCACAAAAGATTCTGTAATCCACAGCACCATTTCATGTCAATGCGAATTTTGATACAAAAGGCATTTTAAATGAGGGGAGTCTTTTGGTCCCTGTTAATGGGGAAGGGTAAACGCCTTACCTGGTGGATATATTCTTCTCTATTTCTTAACCAGTCTAGATTCTGTTGGATGGTCTTCAAACGGCTCAGGTGTTGAGATTCTACCCTCCTCGCCTCTGCTAGAGTCTTCTCCCCTTTCTCACAAAGCTGCGAAGCCAACTGTTTAAAAGGGAGTGGGAGATATGATGACCTGCATTGTAAACTTTAGCCACAAAACTCCAGACATGTTACTTTTTCAAGCTGACAGCAGGTCCATTTCAGACATCCACCCCCACTAATCTATCTAGGCTCCATTATGCCTTTGCTTGCGACATTAGCACCAAAGTGCATACCCTGCTCATGCTCTCCACTTCCTCTGTTCGGTGTTGGAGACGTAAGGCAGACGCATTAACTCTCTCCTTTTCCGAACGCAGTACCAGTCTCTCTTCCTCCAGCTCTTGCCTCTCTCTAGCTAAGGCTAGTTGTTGCTCCCTGAGCTGCTGCTCGCTCGCTTGAATCTTTAGCTCGGCTTGCTCCTGAGAAAAGAGGATAAGAGGAGAGATGAGAAAGACCAGGAGATTATCGGGGCTCCTCCGTTGCCTAACAATTCTTGAACAGGATTGGCTGTTTGTGACAGCCTATCAGCGGCAGGAAAAGCACTTCCATTGTGCACAAGGGGTCTCATTAGACAAACCCACCCCAAGTAGTTGCGTTCAATGGCACCACCCCATACTAACCGCATTATATGGCACTCACATGTTTATAAGATTTCTCCTTATTCAGTCTCTGCTGGGCGTGCAGTTCAGACCACTCAGCCTTAAGCTTCTTCTCTTCCTCAGCAAAACGCATCATATAAGACCGATGACGCTCCTCCATAAGGGCATTCTGCCGAGAGAAGTGATGGACCAGGATGGCGTCAGAGGCAGGGCAAGAGCAAATTCTTATACCACAACCGAGAGAGCTTAACTTCCAGAATTAACAACTTAAATGCCCCCACCGACTTTGTTGTTACACGGTATGTGTGTGTGTTATACAATAATAAAGAGAACAATGGTGGCCCTAAACTCAATTTAGGAAAATAAAACTTACCTTTAGCACTGAAAATGAAAGATAATCAAAGCTTAACAAGTGCCAGCAACTAATTATAATCGTGGGGACAGAAAAATAAAGACAGACCAAGTTTCAAGACTTAAATTTAGCTAATGCTGAATATTCAAGTGTGTAATAACCACTTTCAATTTAGATGTAGTTAGCAAGAACAATATATCACCCATTCAACAAGCGTTTTTTTTTCTCTTTTTTTATAAACCTAAGCTAAGAACAAGCGTTTTTTTCTCTTTTTTTATAAAACAAAGCTAAGAAGGGACCACTAGACACCTATATCATAAGCATTAGATTTATACTCTACCTGCCAGTACTAAGCGAAATAGACTTTATTATTTCTCTATTTCAAATAATAAGGTTAAGATTTATTACTTGGATTGTGTTTACGGGTCACCACTATTTTCAGGGGACAGGTCTGGTGGACTCCCTTTCACAAGGTTCATTATGAACTTAGGTAATTACAGCTACCCGCACAGTTTAGTGGTGAAATACCACGGTGTGAAAAGAAATCCGACACGTCCCACCTGTTCCAGCAGACGGCTCTGTTCGGTCAGTCGAGTCTCCATACTTGTTATGACCATTCGCAAGCTATTCCACTCCTCTTCCATTTCCTTATTCTGATCACTCAGTAGTTTCTGTAAACCTGAATAGAAAGTATTAACATGAAACAGTTGATCTAGGGACATATGTTCTGTAATCTCTGTTATTAATTCAGGTTAAACGTGGCTGTATTAAGTCTCATAGCGCAGACCGTGGAGTCTGTATGAAGGTCAGTACCTTGAAGCTGCCTTTCTCCCTGCCACATCCCCTTCTCAGGCTCCTGAGATGCACTCAGCTTGGTGTTATCCACTTTTTCAGACAATACACCGAGTTTTTGAGTGAAAGTTCCCATCTGCTCAATAACACAATTTAGGGACCTAAGATAAAAAAATAATGGGTGATGGAAAGTAGAAGGAATACCACAGGTAAAAGTGGAGGCAAAAAGCTATGGAAGCGGATGAAAGCTTTTAGAGAAAGAAGATGGAAACATACACGTGATCGTATAAATCTCCTAACAAACACCCTACGTGTAAACATTTAAAAAGAATGAAAAACCACAAAAACTGTGTTAGTTTGTAAGGTTTATAGAGGCAACTAGTCAAGTTAGCCATTTTTTTGTTCCATGTATTATATTAAGCAAAAATAGCAGTACTAGGATGGTTAAAAGAAAATATGTTTCTTCTTTCTACCTTTTTTTTACATTATTCTTAATTTACATCACTGGAAGAGTGTCCACTGCAAATGTTCAAACATCACATACTCTCACCTGTGTAGCTGTTTAATCCCTTCTACCTCCACCTCCTTCTCCTGATGGAACTCAGACAGTTTCTTCTGACACTGAGTCCACACTTCAGCCTTCTCCTGTTCTGCGTTCTGGCAGTAAGAGAGGTGCTGTTCCGAGAGCTCTTTGTTCTCTTGACGCAGGCGCTCTTCTCTCTGCCTGGCACAGTCTTCCAGCAGCTTCAGACGTTGCCTGCAATGGGGGGAAAACTGAGAGGGTCATCAAAGCTCTGAAGCACATAAGCGAAAAAGATGAAGGCGACAGCTTGTATTTTGTTATTAGGGTGTCCTACAAGCACTGGTATATGAACCTGTTTTTTGTATTTAAATGTGCAACTATTCCATTAAAGGGACTCAGTTAATGAGTTAGATGGTGTAATACCTCTGCTAATGCTCACTTTCAGAGGTTTATTTATCAGTGGTTTTTCCATCATGCTTGATGGTGCTATATATATATATATATCACCATCAATGGTGATCATGCATACTGCTATATATATATATATATATACACACATACTTGATGACTGATAACAGTATGCATGATCATAAAGTAATGTACAGCTACCTATGTGTGCTCTCTACCAGCTCCAGATCTTCTTTATGTCTTTCCCGTAGAGTCTCCAGCAGAAGGGCTTGTTGCTCTTTTTCCAGCTGTAGCCTCCTCACCTACAATACATTAGAGCGAATTCACGTCAGGTGGCAGAATAGGACTGTAAGAGTCACATGTGGGATGCGCTACAGCTCATAGAACACTAGTAGCATGATAAATAGAAACCTAGAAATGTATAATCTTTATAATCTTCATACCTGTGCCTCCAGATCTGCTATACGGTTCATAGCATCCTGTAGCTCTTTATGGCCCCGATCATCCTCTTTCACTCTTTCAACGGACCTTGTGGGAATCAGTTGCTAGAATGCAGAGAAACATATAGTAATTGAATGTACATTCAGCTCTTTTACCTTCCTTTCAAAGAACTCAGCATTACACTTGTGCATTCAGATTTGTGAGGGCAAAATGGAGGTGTTTGTGGTGACGTCCTCTCCTCCTATTGGGAGGATCGGGTAGATGACATCATTGCAAGAGCTGCCATATTGCCCTCGGTTCACGTGAGGGCAAAATGATGGTTCTTGCAGTGACATGCAAAAAAAGCCCATCAGAGATAGTGGTGAAATTTTCTTCTTTAATATCATCTTTAAAATTCTAAAATAATGGAAAAAAAACGCCAGTGGTGCAAGAGGAGATGATGTCATCAGATGTTTCAGCACATGGTGCAATTCTGTATTTTATTTGAATTATTACAACGATACTGCACCATTGGAGTTGTTCTCATTATTTTAGAGTCATGATGGTGAGTGCAATTTATTTTTAAACTAAAATATTGTGTCCATACATACAACACATCAAAACTGAGGGACAGGCTTTTGGGTTATCCGATTTCCTGAATACTATTTTTTCTTTTTTAAATTATGAACCGACCTCCATTTCTGCTCTTCGAGATTCTGACGGCACAGAGGATGGAGCTGCAAAGTAAGAGACACCATTAAATGTCCACAAGACAAAAGGGTAGAAGGCACAGACACAAGTAGACCAACCCCACCAGGCACCAGTCACCCAACACGTCCGTAATCTGGAAAACAGACACTGAAAAAATGGTAGCTGATCCGCAAGTAGATAGAAGAGCAAAGTCTGGAGTCTTCAGTACTAAAAACATAGCTTTTATTCTTCCAAAGTTAAAACCATCACAGTACAGGAAGATAGATAATCAGAGGTACCGAGTTTAGACCCTGGGGTTGTCTAGTCTCCAAAGCAAAAATTCAACAGACTCATTGGCCAGTTTTCTAATCCACTCAATGATTTGGCAACCAAATGATCCTAACCCATCTTGGTGGGACTGACAATGTCTGAAAATGGTAGAGTTGATATTCTTATCTTTAAAGGAACGCAAATGTTCACAGAATGCAAAAGTTTAAAGTGGAGCCTCGCGTGTGAATAGGGTAAAAGGTGGCTCTCTTACCACATTCATAGCTCATATCTCGAGGGCTAAAAATATCATCAGATTTATGGGGCAAAGAGGCTAGTGTTGTCCACTGTCTGGCAGTACATAGATCAGAAAACAAAATCAAAGAATTCTCAACCTTACCTTTAACAGAATCACAGCTATCAACCAAAGTCAATATATATTATTGCCTATACCCATATACACATCCTCAACATTCCCAGTATTCTCGACAGTATTCCGGGGGGGGGTTTAGAGTCCTTATAAACCTATTGAGATCTATAAATGTGGAGAACACATCTAAATGAGAGGTTGGTGAGAAAACTTAGCCTTTACTTAGTAAGGTTCCTGCTGTGCTTATGTTCGCCTAGGGTATTTATATCTGGATGGTTCACCTATGGGTAAGTCCTGTTTGGACGAAACACGTCAGGTCGATCACTAACTGATTATGTATCTTCCTGTGCTAGGATGGTTTTTTACTTTGGAAACACAAAAGCTATGTTTTAGGACTAGAGACTCCAGGCTCTGCTCTCATATCTACTTGTGGATTAGTCTGGCTGTATTTTTTCCAGTGTCTGACACTATTAATTGTGTCAAATCCGTTGCACCAACATATGAACAAAAAAGACATACTATATATATATATATATATATATATATATAAATGGGTCATGGGGTTAATTTGTTGATTTAGTACGCCTGTTTAATAGGCAACCAGATATCTCATCAGGCCACCAGATGGAGCAGGAAAAGATGTCGCCGTAAACTGAACACAAGACAGGGTGAAGGTACTGTATATGTTTAAAATACTATGCAGGAACGGTCTATAGAGAGGCAGGATGGTGTGCAAATACAAAGTTAGGGGTTCCATTATACGTGTGGAAGGATGGAAAAAAACTAAAAATAAAAAAAAAGGTGGCTGTGATTTTGATGTTAATTAGATGTAAGGAGTGACTTTTGACCTTAACCTTTTGGCGTGATTTCTTGTCTGGAAGTAGAAACAACACTGGGAAAAGGAGACCTGTGAAACAGAATGCAGAATGGGTAGTGAAACTATTAGAGCAATGCAGGTGTGATGAGGGGGATACATATTTGGGTAAGAGAAGGAATAAGCAACGGCTTTTTATATGTTAAAACAGGTCACTGACGTGTCTGTTCTGAAGTTCCAAGAATTGACTATGTTTGCCTTTATGGCCTGCAGTCCATGACATGTCCTCCCTGAGATCTATATAGAATGCAATCACAGATCAGGGATACTTACCCAGACACCTCAGCAGCACTCGATGAAACACTCGGCTTCATAGTATTGGGGACAATAGTTTTCTGGGTTTCTTTAGCACTGTAAAGACAAGGTGTTTTAGATATATACGTTTCTAAACAGCTAAAACATTTTTTCCTGTGCTATTTTGTCATCATTTGGCCCATCTCAATCCTGCTCCAATCCTTTTGAAATGTTTGAATATACAAAATGTTTAAGGAGCAAACAGTTTAGCTTTTAGTTTAATAGGAACAATTTGTTATGTGCGCGGAAGTTATTGAAAAATTGTATATAGTCATATATTGTTAGTTTGGCAATCTTACATATTGCTATAAAGGGAAAAGAACTGGTTTTGGTAGCAGTATAAACTGCTTTGTGTGCCCACTATGTAGGAGGTGAGAGTAGGTTCTCACCATATTGAGAGTGTGCCTTGACGTGGCGGGTGAGCTTAATTATGCTTTGGCCAATTCATATAACCAGAACTTCTCATTTACATTATGTTTATATATTTGTTGCCAACTTTATTAGGGTGCGAAGCGCAGACAGTATTTTGTTCTTTGTATATATTGCTATAAAGGTACAGAATTTGCAGAATTGAGCCTTTGATGAAGTATATGCAATAATTACATTCATTCATTCACATCTAGCTTGCATGTGTTATTTGTCAATGTAATCGATTTGAAGATAACAAGATAACAACTATATTAATATTAATAAATAAGTTAAAAGGTAACTTCACAGAAGCCGAGACCAGAAGGAGTCTGCAGTACAATGGAGGATTTTTTTCTTACCTGCTACTAGCGACATCTGTCTGGATGCTATGATTATGGACTTTCTGGCTGACCTCCCCTTTTTCCTGCTGCTGGGCTTTTTTGCGAGAGAGGGCTGCAGATAACCAGTCATCATTTTCTTGAGGAACACCGGGTTCTTCCAGCTGCCTGATGAACAACAATCAGAAACTTAACAACGAGACGGAGGTAAGCTAATGGAGAGGAACCTTCCTAAAAATCCTAACATAATAGTTATTATTATTCATAGTTAAACATCATCTCTCTAATCCACAGCAGTTCTTCTCACCTGCTCACAGCATCTTTCGGAATGCTACGATTCTGGCCTTTCTGGTTGACCTCCCCTTTGTCCTGCTGCTGGGCTTTCTTGCGAGAGAGTGCAGCAGTCAGCCATTCATCATTCTCTTGAGGAACACCGGGTTCTTCTGAGTGGCTTGCTTGTGTTTGAATTGCAGGTCCATTAGCAGTCTTGGTTCCAGACTGGTGGAGGCCGGTTGGAGTGGCTGACGAGGTTCTAGTGGGTTCTCTGACAGGGAATACATCTAGGACGTCATCTTTTAAACCCAACCAGTCAGCCCCATTCCTCTCTGCTTTAGCAGGGCTCGGGGACACAGGTGTGGTAGGTTGAGACTTTGCATCAGACTTCAAAATACCATTGTTCTCAGCAGATAATCTGTGTAATTTAGAATATATATATATTAGATATATATATATACATATATACATACATACACACACATATATATACACACACACACACACACATTTGACAATAAAGCACCTGATAGATGAGTGCCGAGATCGGCGGCCGTCTGGGCTGGACATCACTGTTGGTTTGTAGGAGCCAAAGGCAATTTCCTCATCACCAAATATGTCCTCCTTTTCTGCAAGAACAAATCTTCCAAGTTAAAAGCTTAATGGTTTTTTTTTTGCCATTTTACACACATTGTCAAATTTACTTCAAAACAAGCAAATCTTCAAATTTACAATGACATGTTTTTTCCGAAGGAATATAGCTTTCCTTTCACCTGGTTGCTTTGTGTACTTGGGATCAAGTTTGAATTCTTTCTTCTCCCCGGTAAGTGGCCTCTCCAGAAGCTTGGCAGATGTACCACGTCCCAGGAGCTCATCTAGTTTAGATCGCGCTGGCCGTGTGGTGGAACTTGGGAAGCAAATAGTTATGGGGTCATGAATCTATAAAACGGCCATCCCATCCGAGTAATGTGTTATAACGATAATTAGAACACAACAGATCTTATCAGTCTTTGATGCTGTATTATTGCATATGGAAAAACAGAATTCTGGGGATACAGCTTTAAAAATACTTTAAAAGGAATGAAAAACCAAAAATGGTGCAATAATGTTTAAAAGGTTTAAAACAGCCCCCACTAGTTGTGCCACACTCACAAAAGTGTAGTAGGCACTGCGCCTGTATCTTAGGAATCCTGGAGGTTTGCTGGAACGTTTAAAACCACCTCAAAGTTTTAAAAACCAGTCATCTGCTGGATACAAATGAATGGCAGGCAGGGTATCACGAAACGAAACGCTTTTAAAGCATTAAGAGTTTTTAATGGGCTATTGCAAATAAAGAGCTTCTAGAAGATACCCTGCCTGCCATTCTTCATCGAATCACGTCGCCCAAGCAGTCCTCTTCCTATTGTATCATTCCACTTCAACCACCCAATTGGTTGTAAGCCCACAAGGCCAGGGCACTCTTATCCTTCTGATCCAAGATGTTCTACTGTTACTGTAAAGTAACAACGCTACTCTTGCTGTTGCAATTGTGTATTATGATTTTTGGATAAACTGACAGTATCTAAAAGTGTTTGCTCAGAAGCAACCACTGGGAATGTTTCCACGTGAAACCCTGCTCGTTTAGCTAAGAAACCCCCCCCCCAAAAAAAACAATCTCAAAGTATGATTGTCTCAAGAAATTTTTGGACTGTTAGGATATGTCTGGCATTTTCTCTAGGAGCTCAGGATATTAGACCTCTTACCTCTCCCCTTTCTGGGGGGCATCACCAAACCCCAAGGCATCCATAATGTCATCAGAGTCGTCTTCAAAGATCAGCTCGTCCCTCCTGCGAGAGGATGAAGAAGGTCTTGCTGGGCTGGGTAAAGCGGCCTCTGGAGAAAGAAGACAGGGTGAAGGCATGAAGGAATACACACAACCTGCCCGTTGTAAAATTATGCAAGCATCAGTCCATGGCCTATAAACTATAGGAAGTAGCAAACAAGGGAAATAGCCCCTTAAAGAGTAATTATCCTGTGGGCTGTTATTAATGTCATTACCATGTATAGCTCTCCCTATTGCATAGAATTATATACTATATATATTTTTACGTATAGTAAGAAGGAAATCCATGGACTTAATAGGCAGAGTATGACTTGCGAGGTTGCTAATCCTTTTTTTCAACATGATGTTGGACAACGGATAGTCATAGCAGTTGAGATATAGACTGAATTCAAGACAAGACTTTTGTCATTAAGTAAACCTTTGGATTTTAATGTCTGCTCTTCCTACCTTCAGTCTTCATGGGAGTAGGATCCTGAGGCAATCTGTAACCTGTAGGCTTAGTATTTTTGGAACTTCCATCATCTTCATCAGACAAGATCCCAGCCAGAGGGTCATCAAGATCTGATTAACAAAAATATGGGATTTGTCTAAATGTGATAAAATGCATGCAATATGGTATTTAGACATTAGGTGCCATCCACACCCTCATGTACACAGCTGGCACCTTTAGCTTCCTACTGAATACAGGTTCAGAAACCCCTATATTTGTCTAATACAAATTACCCTCATACACAAATCCAGGCTGCACAGAGTACCACGGTAATGGAAGTAAGAAATATCTGAGCGCTGGTGTCTGGCTGGAAGTTTTAAGCATCATCTGAGCAGCAGTAAGAAAATGGATGACATTCAGAGCAGGGAAAAAAGCTGCCACTCAAATACCCTCTGGAATAGAAGTCACATCAACATGTGTTCTCGTTTTCACCTGGATAAAAACATACCATCAAAAGCAAACTTCTGACTCTGGGATGGCCCCACTGCAGAAGACAGGGGCTTCTTCTCACTTTCTGTGGCAGAGTGTCCTGAAATAGAAACAATTAATGTGTCAAAAGAAGTTTTTCCCTGGTGACCTAGTGTGCTTTCCTAAGCATTTATCATATTGATTCAAATGCTATTTAGAAGAGAAAAGGAAAGTTCATTTTACTAAAATGTGAAGTCCAAAAAAACCTGCAACGCCAGACAGCGTACTAGATATGCGAGATAAAGACTTGAAATATATGACAATTTTAAAGCCATATACAAATCCCACAGACTTTGACTTTGACAAACTAAGCCCTGTAAATTTCTCATGCCAAGAATTAGCAATATTTATTCCAACTTTTGTGTTGGATTGCATTGTGTATATTACGTATTCTATGTAATAACTGACACACTTCAGACTGTAAAGTATTTGTTATATATCCCTTGAATGCTTTTAGTATCTTAGATTTAGTTAGAAGAACACAGATTGGGTACAGGGTCTACGGAGGATAATTCATTCACACCTCTCCTTGGCTCCAGTGTCTTTTCTTTATGTTTTTGTTCGGTGCTTTGGTTAATGGCAGAATTCTTTGCAGGGGCGGATTTTGGCTTCTTTCCTCCAAATATTTCTTCATCCATGTCATCCAGATCCTGAGGGTGCACAGAGAGAGAGAGACGCCCATAGTGAGATTACACATAATCGTTGCAAATTTGCCAACAAGCTTTTACACCGGTAGGACCCGCGTAAACTCTGTCCATCTGGGTATTTATTCCATTCCTGACCAGGTAATATGGGAGTTTATTTCAGAAATGTCACATTATTTCTTTACAGTATTTTCTCATCACATTCCACGTAAGCGTGAAGCTTAAGATCTAGAAGTACTATCCTAGAAGCTCTATAAACCACTCCCAGATACAAATTATATTATAATACTACCTCCAACCATCCCCTAATGACCAGGACGACTGATATGGGTCATGAATGTATCCAGAACCGGTTGCTGGAAGTGAACACAGACAACGACCATTGTGCCCCTACATTAAGAATTGGGATCTGAGCTCCAACAATAATGGGATATAAAGCAAAATGCTTGACGTTTCTAAAGATTCGAAGTTCTGCATTTTAATGATGAAAAGCATAACTTCCTGTATATTTCTCCATAGAAAGGTATAGGTTATTCAGGCTTTATATGTCCAGCATCATTTCAAAAGTGTCATTTTGCCTCAGTTAGCTGGCTGCTCATTTACTTAGTTTGAAAAGGGTTTTATTAAACATGGCCCATTAAACTGACTGTATAGTGGATAATGTCAAGGTGACCTTTATTTTGTTCATGCTAATAAATTGCATTTAAAACCTTTCATATCCCATTTGTGAAGTGACCTGCTAACTACGGTCTTACTGATTTGTGAACTACATCACTACATTCCAGATAGATAAATCTTGTTATAGATCAACAGCAGCTTATTTTTAAGAAGTCCATGTTTTTTGTTTTTTTTAAACTGCAGGTAAAAATTTTAACAAGGCAGGAATCAAACCTGGTCAATGGCTCTAAGGATAACCTTTAAATGTTCAAATGTGTTTTGTATATTTCTGTGTATGTAAATATATATATATATAGGATATATAGATATATATATATATATATAATATATTCTTATTTTACAGTTACAGAGCAGCTGACATATAACTTGGAGCAGCCTCTATTTTTTTTTCTCGGTGTACAGCAGAGAGTTTTGGCATATAACAATTTTTGTATCACATAAAAGGATTACCTTCATGTCTTCAAGCAGAGCCTGAGCATCAGCTTCTGAGATATCGAAATCCTGCAGAGATATTACAGAGACACAGACAGGAAAAATATATTGAATATTAGCGTTTGTAATGGTGAATAGATTTAGACAGATACTAAAGAAACAAAATAATTTCAGAAAAGGCATCCGGTGCATTTTACTTAATCAAGGGATCACCTGACACGCAGGAAGTTACGAGCCATACATTATACGTACCAATTAAACATTTGGTTTTGTTAAGGCCACTTTCTTACCTCTGTTACCTCTTTAGCCAGCTCACTGAAGAATGTGTCATCAAGCGGTGACCTGGAGATATAATAATACACACATATGAAATGCATAGACCATACACAAGGTATAAGCATGGTGGTTAGATGTATGGGTTGCTTTAAAAGAAAAAAAATATCAAAAAATGAGATTTACAAAGACTGAAGACACATTTATGTTACGCATTGAAAAATAAAACAATAAGATTTTCGTACTTTTTATTTGCTTTGGGCAAAATGTTTGATCGAGGCAAGATGGAAGGGGCAGAGGTTGAAGGCGATGCTTTGCGTTGGTTAGGCGGTGAGAAGTCTGTAGGAACAAGAACAGAGATCCAACGTTTACTTTCCAAATGTGTCAGCTACAAACTGTGCAAGAAGATATGCCAGGAACTGGTTAAAACAGAGTTTTTCACTAGTATGCTTGGTTAAAAAAAAAAGCTGCCATGTTGTCGAGGGTGCAGCTGTAATTGGCATTTGAGTACCTGACTCCATCCACACAGTTATCTTCTCTCATATTCCTTGATAGATAATCAAATGCCAGGTCATGAGATCATAACATCGAGTCTAATGCCCTACCAACACATGAACCAGCAGTGTGGTGGGTCACATTGTAAATCGACAGGAACTATATATATATATATATATATATATATATATAGTTTTCAACTTACCATCATCTCCAAGAAGATCTCCAAGCACATCATCTATGGAATCTATAAGGAGAAATAGTGGTAAGGTTGGCAAATCACTATGCTAAATGAAAAGGAGATCCAAAATACAGATGATAACAGCAGGAAACGTTCAAGAAGAGGATATATAAGTTAGGGTGAGGTAATAGAAAGAACAGGAAAAATACAAAAAGATTGTAAGCTTGCGAGCAGGGCTCTCCCTTCCAAATATATAGGTTTGTCGACTTGTCATACTCCTTGAATATATGTATTGTATTAAGCGCTGCGTAGATTGTTAGCACTATATAAATAAAAGATAATAATAATAATAATAATATGGAAAAGAACAATACTATACAATCAATGACCAGGGGAGAAAAGAAAGGGAAACATAGATGGAAAGTTCAGCATGAAGAGAAATAAAAGCTAATGGCATGAGAAACTGGGTTACAGAGTTTAAAAATAAATAAATAGACAGACCTTGTAATCTCTTATTTCTTGCAGGCTAAAGGGGGAAACAAATGAAATTAAATTATAATTTGAAGCGTTAAACATAACATCACACTAGAATCTGATTTTATATATATATATATGTATACATATGTACATATACACACATACAAACATTTTGGGCAAATCACAACACTTACTGATAAGCAACCTGAAAATTTACACCCACAAGTTAGATGACTGCGTAAACTGTGACTGGCAAAGACAATGCAGCTGCTTTGTGCAGCATAAGAAATACCGATATGCAAAAGATGCTGGAATTGGTGCAGTTCATAAAAATCTCCCCCATGTCATCTTAATCTATCATATTACGGGTTGTCTAATTAAATGGCATGTTAAGCCCAAAAAAAGACCATGCAGGGTTTTTATTCTATTTTGACCCCAAAGAACTGTTAATTATATAGATTTTAATATTTTATAGTATAATATATATAAAGAGATCCCATCATCACCAGAATGTCACCTATGTGACAAAAGACACTTTTACTAAACGTTACTGCAAATTCGAACGCAGAGATGTGGGTCTCCTGTAACTTCGTTTCCCAATAATGACAAATTAAGTATTTTTAAAATATGTGCCAATAGTGAAAAACATTGTTTTAGGGTTTATTTGGTCTGCCCTCAGATCAGATCAGATGTATTAGTCCCGATTTGTATCTGCCGGTAAGGAGCCAGACGTAGCTCCTGCCAACATAGGGGAGTCAATGTTGTCAGAAGGCAGTCTTCTCCTCACAGACCCCGGGTCTGTAACGCTGCTTCCCAGTGTGAAGCTCACCATGCTGTTGATGAGGGGTTCAGCTCCTCTCTCCTACCCAGTCCTGGATGCACACCTAGAACAGAGATGACAATTCCTCTGCGTCATGGACTCCTGTTTCTCAATTACTTTCTTCCCACTAATAGATACACAAATCTGTGTGGGATAAGTAACACGATCATACCAGCTGCCAATCACTCCGCTTCCTTCACAACCACCACATCCGGTTTCTAGCAGCGTCTCAGTCCACTTCCTTCACAACCATTACATCCGGTTTCCAGCAGCAGCTCACTCCGCTTCCTTCACAACCACTACGTCCGATTTCAAGCAGCCTCGCGCTCCGCTTCCTTCACAACCACTACGTCCGATTTCAAGCAGCCTCGCGCTCCGCTTCCTTCACAACAACTACGTCCGGTTTCCAGCAGCGCCGCACTCCTTCTCCTTCACAACCATTACATCCGGTTTCCAGCAGCATCTCACGCCGCTCCCTTAACAACCATTACATCCGGTTTCCAGCAGCATCTCACACTGCTCCCTTAACAACCACTACATCCGGTACCCGACAACAGAGGATTGTGTAAAATATCGTTTAGTGTGTGTGAACTCATGAGTTAATGAGGAAGGGCTTCATGGGTGATGTGCATAACCGGGAACTCAATCTCAGGGCGAGGGGAAGATTCTCAGGACCACACAGTCCTTCATATTATACACTGCTGCGATCAGATATATAAAACGTCTCATTGTGCTACTAGCATGTTATGGTTAATATCTCTGCTTGAATCCAGGTGACTCAAGGATATTTTATTTATAACGATAGGTCAAGGTGTCCATGACGACCATTTTTTTTAACCATTGGGCTATTAAAGGGTGGAAAATTAAGGTAACTGTCAGCTCTTTTATCCCATGAGGATGAACTTAAGTGAGTTTTCCAGAACTACAATTCCTGTCATGCTTATTGAGCATCCAAATATAAAAGGTGTTTTGCATCAAGAAATATGTACCATATTTGCTCGATTATGAGACGAGGGTTTTTTCAGAGCAAATGCTCAGAAAAATACCTCTCCTCTTATATTTGAGGCAGTCTCATAATCAGACCTCGAATAGAGGTCTGACTATAAGACTAAGATCCAGATCCCCCACAGCGCTACAGGAGACCTGGATCCTCCTCTCTGGCAGCTGGTGGAGGTCTGGGCGATGTGCAGACAACCTCCGCTGCTTACCCGGCGCTTCTGCCAAGGCTTCTGTGACGGAACGCCGGCATCACATGACCTTCTGCTGCTCCACCATAGAAACCCCGGCGGAAGTGCTGGCAGCAGCGAAGGTTGTCTATGTGCATATATCGGCAGTGGGGGCTAATATTTATTTATACATTGGCAGCAGGGGCTAATATTAATATATATTGGCTGGAATGGCTGATTTCCCATGTAAAACCCTGTAATAGTTTGACTATATCCCTGAAAATGCCAGCATCTGTTCTAATGATAGTAGGCGTAGCAAACGTGTTTATAAATTAAGTACTACATCCAAAGGTCATATAAATATAAATAATTTAAAAGGCATATACACACGGCACATTTTAACTGAGCAGCACCACAGACACACACAGTGTCTGTCTAGAAAAAGTAACCAGCATACAACAAACAAAGTGGTGGGGTAGGCTAGAAAATTGCAACTTATGGACAAACGGAAGATGTCATTATTATTATTTATTGTTTTTATAGGGCCATTAGATTCACAACATATGATGTCAGGCTGAGCCTGCATTGTGAGGTCATATGCACCCTGTAACTGTAGAACAACAAAGAAACTATCACCAAAATTAGAGGAGGGTTTTTAATTTTATTTTTGACTTTCTTGGAGACACCAAATGTTCAAAGTCTTGAGAATCGCTCTGACAAAATCTTCAAAACATCCAGTCTGGAGTGACAAAAGAGAAGCCGAACAGGCTCTGGTCACTAGATGAAGAGGACACGCCGGCCAGGCTCTGATCACTAAATAAAGAGGAGGTTTCAGACAGGCTCTGGTTACTAGATGGAGAGGCAGTGTCCTCTGGGATCTCCAAAACTGGTGGTATGGGTTGGATGTTCTTGAAGCGACGATTGGGTCTTTCAGCCTTCTGGTATGGGGGAGGTATTCTCCTGCTCTCTATGTCTTCCCAATTGATGCTGTCAAAGAACGGATGCTCCCTGATGTATTCAGTCATCCAGAGGCGAAGCTGAGGATCTTTCTTTAACAGACAAGTCAGTATATCCACAGCTTCTTCGCTTAATGCCTTGGTGTATTTCGGCCTGCCATTGATAATAGAATGGACAGTTGCCTTCTTGCAGTAGCCAGTGAAGAAGGGAAAAGTTCCATTAAGCATGCGGAAGAGAATCACCCCGAAGGCCCACCAGTCGACAGCAACACCATATTGCTTCTTTAGATATATTTCTGGGGCCATGTACAGACGTGTTCCACAATGTCCTCTCACTGTACTTCCAAAAACACCTTCTACAGCAAGACCAAAATCACTGATCTTGACATGGCCCTCACGATCAAGTAGGACGTTCTGCGGCTTCAGGTCTCTATGAACGATGCCCTGGGAATGGAGGAATTGGATGCCACAGACCAGCTCTGCAGAGTAGAATGCGGCTGTGTTCTGTGTCATGTAGCCAACACTATCCATATACGACTCCAAGGTTCCTCCAGCCATAAACTCCATGGCGAGGAACACACAGGTCTCTGTCTGGAAAGCTGCATACCCGTGGCATAGAAACGGGCTGTTCCTAGCTACCTCCAGAATCCTCCTCTCTCTCATAATGTGCAGAGACTTCATAGATTTCTTTCGGATCATTTTTACCGCTATGAAAGAATCCTTGGAAGGAACAGAGGCCAACATGACCTTTCCAAAGCTCCCTTGTCCCAATTGAAAGTGAAACCGTAAGCAGGACACCGACATGGGGAGAAGGTTCCTGAATCGTTTTGCGGTCAGGCTGCAGTTCTCCTCACTTCTGCGCCTTTTCCTAGGAACCTTCATCCTCCTGCTCCTGTACTCCTCCAGGTGTGCATCTGCTGTTGGTTTCACCTGCTGCCCCAGATCATGGCTCTCGTTATTTCTATGCCTCTTCCGCTCATGTTCATAGCTGCCTGTGCTGGTTCTTTTGCGCCTTCTTGTCTCCTTGTTCCTGATATACAGGCGTTTTTGCTCTCTCTGGTTAGCAGTACATCTCCTCCTTTTCCTCAGTCTCATTCTGTTTTCTGTACTGCTACCTTCTTTCTTTCGCTTCAGCAGAAAGGTTCTGTCTGTCAAGAGCTCGCTGTTTTCATCTCTTGTGCTATGTGTTGGAACGTTATCGGAAGTCTCTTTGAGCCTGTTGAAATATCTGCGTAGTTTTCTGGGGCAGCACTTCTTTAAAATCCACCTTAGTCCTGAGAAGAGACAACACTCTGCCATAATGATTGGTGAGTTTTTCTTCTCTGGTAGCTGTTGACGTAGTTGGTAACCACACTTCAAGTTCACTAAAGAAATAGCAGCCTGAAAGTGTCGAGCGCCCAACTGCACTGAAGATAGAATGCTGTGCAACCAACCTGCATGCTGCCAGGATGATGTCATAATTCACTATGGGGTCTATGGCCTCACAATAACAGTGCCTGCTGATGGTTTCTGATTTTCCGAACATGGGTAGCTTTTTCTCCCTGCTGATTTGCTTTAATTTGTTGGAAGGTGGTTCAATTTATTTCAGGATTTATATAAATGTAGCTGTTTTTTGCATAATGTTTTTTAGGTAACTACATATTAAAACGATTCAATGGCAAACATATTCACCACCTTTCTTTCAGTTTATTCTCATTGTGTTCCAAATCAGTTAAAGGCAACTGACACTGAGCTACAGCAAAGCTTTCATAATGGAAAAGACGCTGTTAAAAGACTCGAATGCACTATTTTAGGATTGAAAGTAAGGGGTTTTTATACAAGCAGATATATTGGATATCTAGGTAAAAAGAAAGTGAGAGGAGAAGCCTTGCTGTGGCTGATTTTCAAAATGAACTTCCTATATAAATGCATTGGCTAGAGAACTCAAACATGCTGCTGACTCCTATAAGCTGCTTTCTGGATAAACCTCGTTTGGTCAAGAGCTTCATGGCTACCAGATCAGGAAGTTTAGTTGATGTTAAAGTTAGAAAGGGAGTCTTGGGAGACGAAGGATACCATTAGGAGGGCAGATACTAAACAGAGATGCTAAGACAAGGTTAACTGACAAAAGAAAGTCAACACTTTAAAGGGTGCAGTTGTGTAAAGCTTAGAAAAAATGAGAAGGTGGCAAATGGTGACACAGGAAGACATTGAGTAGGAATGTCATGTAGGTACAAAATGTATTTCTCGTATCCAGCGCATGTTCTATGTCTGGAAACTGAGAGGCTGAAAGCATGGTTGGTGGTCAAACAGACGTCTCTTGCTGTCCCTCATGAGATGAAGTAGCCATGATCACGTACGGTAAATATTGCTGTATATTTTATTTTTGCTGCATCCTGGGTGTTCACACTTTCGTTGTTGTCCTACAGCCTACATTCCTGCCCATGCAACATGTTCTGCTTGAATATCTGTTTTGTATAAATCTAATAATATCTGTATACCAGTAACTACCAAAACCTCATAACGAAATCTCTGCAGTGGCAATGGGAGCTGGCCATCTGGCGCACGAACGAAATAGCCCCTGGGCTTCTGGGCAATATATTCCATGCTTCTTTTGAGACCGTCTTCTCCTGCAGGATGTGGCTGCCAGCTGAATGCACATGGTCACATGTTTCAAGAGCATATATACATAACATACGACCTTATGTTTTAACCCCTTAATGACAAATGTACTCGTAGTACAATTTAGGACAATGGCTCTTTAAACATTTTTCTGTGTTGCTGTTCTTCTTTCTCACTTTGTGCACCCACACATATTATGTATTGTTGTTTTTTTTTTTTTTTTTAGGACAAACAGGGCTTTCTTTAGATACCATTATTTTTATCATATCATGTGATTTACTATAAATTGATAAAATATGGTGATGACTTTTTCTCACTTTTGTTTGAAAAATCTTTTACTCATCTGCAAAAACTAATGAAAAAACCTGCTAAATAGATTCCACTATTTGTCCTGAGTTTAGAAATAGCCAATGTTTTTATGTTCATACACTAGTTCTACTATCAGCCTTTGTCAAACTTTATGGTAGTAAAAAATGTCATTTTATCTTGACTGTTGAGTAGATGGAGCAATCAGGGTTCCCAAAGCAACCGAGCAACAGAACAATATAAGAGAGATAACTTAATTTAAAGGAAGAACCAATATTACCAAAGAAATGGAAGTGAAGCTAGGGTAGCCATGAGCAGGGTGTATAGGGATGCTTATTTTAATCACTGTTACACCAGGTAATCCAGTACAACGAACTGAAAATATGTGGTAGACACATTAACAGAACATCATTTTATTTTACAATTTATTAATTCTAATTATGCTAAATCAATAGCTATCGTGCCAGTATTTCTATTCCATACTCCCATACCCTCTATTTGTGTAAGTGGGCCAAGTGATCACCCCCTCCTTAGCCCATTCGTTAACTCAGCGATGACAAGTGAGATGGCTCCTGACATTACATCATGGGTAGATGATGATTAAAATGCTACAGTCCTTATCTGTCATCAGATTCTGTTGCCTAGGGACTTTTCTTTTACATCACCGATCCATCTGCTTGCTGCTGATTTAAATTCACATCCATATTAATTGTCAAGGTGTGATGAGTTCCAGTAAGGGGATTAGGCTGCTGGAGGCTTGGTGAGGCTGAAGAAGTAAGATCTTTTGAGACCTGAAACAAAGCTGTGCAATATCATAAAATCAATTTTTAAAATATTACAATGTCCCAGCAGATATGTGTATACTCATTATACCATCTCACAAATTATTCTTATGCAGCGGTAACCCCAACTATTGCAAGAAGGGGCAATATCATATATTTAACAATGCATTATGTAGATCTTCATCTGGATCATAATTCATGTGTAATACAGTGGGGGAATTAAAACATACATGGGATAGGTATAAAGCTGTCCTGAATCAGACTAGATGGGCCAAATGGGTCTTATTTGCTTTCAAGATCTATGTTTGTATGTTATTTAAACATGGTTTTAACTCTGGGTTTAGTGAATAAACCTGTGTGGGCCCTAAGCAATGTGAAGTTCAAGCTGCCATGTTCTTCTCAACGCATGTAAGCTAAGCTTTCCATAATACCCTCACCATCTTTCACGCTACTAACCATTTTGGCTTCTCCCTGTGCTTTTGGCACTCTGAGGGCGAGAAGGTGGCGTATACCCGTCAAACGCTGGCAGATACTTTTGAGAGCCTTGGTAATATTTTCTAGCCTTTAGTACATTGGGTACACCTACGAAAAAAAAGTTAACAAAACTAATAAAAAATCAGAACCAGATGACAATATCAGGTTTTTAAATATTACATTATTAATAGGATTTTTTTTTTTAAAAAGTTAATTTTCTTCATAGGCACCAGTACATCTTTCTGCATGCAAATCGTGCTTTTTTTTGTTTTGAGGCACCTGCCTCCTCGGACACCTATAAAAAAGCTTTGAAGGTGACAGCTAGGGCTGCAACTAACGATTATTTTTATAATCAATTAGTTGGCCGATTAATCGAATAAAAAAAACCCAATATGCACATTTTTCGTGTATTTAAAATAATGTAACAAACTGGGTGTTAAAAACAAACATCGTAATAAAAAACTTTGAATTTACATTAACGTGTCATTAACCCTTTTATCTCTATCACAATGGCATTTCCCTAATTGCCTTCTTATTTCACTGACATAATAATAAAAGCTATACATTTTACAGGAACCTAAACACAATATTTCTCAAAGTAGGTTTTAATACATAACCTAGTTTGAGAAATATTGTGCTTGGGTTTTACATAAGTAAAAGATAATAATAGTCAGGTGGCATGGCATTTTAGTAGTTAGTACACTGTATTCTTCTTAAAGGAAATTAAATTGTTAACAATTTCCAGCTTTACTCTGACAACACATTAAATGATGTGTGTTGTATGTATGTACATGATAGATCACTCAGCTCCATGATAGCACAGGGTAGGCACTTAATATGCCACCCGGGGAGGAGAACATGGACTCCCAGTGGGCAAACCATCACAAGAATTCTGATGCAAGATCTTGACAACATCAAATCTCAAACCAGATTATGCGTTCCTCTCAACCCTTGTATTTATCCTTACGTTGTTATAAAAGTAGCTCTTACCGTCTTTGGAGGAAATGGCTGGGAAGCAAGTGTCCATCCTGCCCTTGTAGATGTGACCATCAAATCCCAGAATGTCAACTTCTGTTTGCTGCAGACAAAGTATAGATGCTGGTAAAGCCCAATAAACACAATAAAAAACAAGTGTGGTAAAAGTGTTATGTTTCAGATGGAAGTAGGGCTAAAGAAGGACGAGGTTGTGTAAAGCGTGATATTAGGACAACATGTTAAATATGGCTGTAGGAATCTGGTGAAAATATGAAAAATAATGGAATGTGGGACTATTTCTGAAACACAATGCATTATTTAAAACTAATATTTCATTATATATTTGTAAATGCCTAACTGCCAAGTATTCAGCCCTTAATATGCAATTTCACCTTAGGGATCGATGCCAAAATGTCTTCATCCATGGATGTGCGAATTATGCTCTGAAGTTTAACATAGCGCCGATGTGGCAAGGTCAAAGTATGACTCCCACCACAGCTCCTGGTGCCAGACATGAACTCATTCAACTCTGGAATCCGTTCACTGCAGAACAAAGAGACAACAGTTGTGATCTCATCCATTCACGTTAAGATTTAATTCTCCAACACAGTTTTGTGTGCAAAAATATATGTTGCCTCCTCTGTAGATTTACGTTATCTCTTTTCGATAACTCAGGCGGGCCAAGACTGGCCATACAGCAAATGCCCAGTGAGCTTCTGGCTGATATCACCCCATATTTATCTTATCTGCAGCAGATCAGGTAATGCGCGGCCGCTCACTGCAAGAGTATAAAAACGTAACATTCGGCTGCGCATTTCCAGTGGACAGATGCTGGAATTAAAGTGCCAGGGACGGTTAGCCGATCCTTGCCTGACCCTGGTGTCTGGCTTGTTTTTTTGCATTTGTATTTGTTCCGACATCTATAAGAACTCAATATTAAATATTCAAAAGCTGTGGCCTGTTTGTGGTCCTTGAGGGCTGGAGTTGAGCATAGCTGTGGCCTTCATTGCATAGGTTGACTATAAGCCATTTCTTTGGAGAGACACATGTATTTTGCTGATCGGACATGTGCTGCCCCCTGCAGTATGTGGGATGTATAAACTCACAAAGTAGAATTAGTTACTCATTCATATACCGTATTTGCCCGAATATAGGCTGAACTCCCCCCCATGCACACTAAGTCTTTAAAGTGGAGGTCCGGCCTATAATCGGAGTTTAGCGTAGGGATTCTTTTTCATTTAGCTCTGCTGCGGGCAAGTAGCAGGGTTAGGATCCAGATCCCCCGCAGTGCTGTAGGGGACCTGGATCCTCCTCTCCGGCAGCCGGTAGACACTTCCCCCGGGGTTTCTATGGTGGAGCACCTGGAAGTTTATGTCACACCAGTGCTCCACCATAGAAACCCCGGCGGAAGTGCCAGCAGCAGAGGTTATTTAAGCGCATCGTGCAGACGTCCACCGACCGGGCCCTGCTAGACACCAGGGAGTCTGGGGGTGCATTGGTAAGTCTGGTGGGTGGCATATCAGGGGGGCATTGTGCTATTTCTAGGTGGCATAAAGCATATCTGGGGGGCAGATTGGCATTTCTAGGGGGGCATACTGCATAATAGATACCAAAAAATGTTAAAACACATGTATTCCTGTTCATTAGATAAAATACTGTTTTACCATTCCACTTGTGTATTTTTTCTTTAAAAAGATTTTTTCTTTAAAATAGCACCAAACTTTTAGGGTGTGGCCTATATTTGAGCCAATACGGTATATCTCACTTACTGAAGGGTAGCTTTTCACGTGTCCTGTTCAGGAACATTTTAAATTTATATTTAAAAAAACACACACATAATGGTGCTTTTAGATTTACACAAATAGACATTCAAAACCAGTCTTTAGCTATAACTAACTTTTTTTTTTTTCAATCTGAATTACGGATTAACCATGTTATTTCTACCAAAAGTAATTTCACTTTCTGTAATAGAAAAGATTCAGAAAACATCCTTTCCGGTGTTAAACCAAAATGGTTAGAGACATTTGTTGGTTTAATTAAATAAGTTAAATGTCTTATTTTAAAGAAAATAAGTATACATTAATAAACATTAATTAATATTTTTTATATCTAATATGAATAATACTGTATTTTTTATTGAAAACAATTGGTTTGTAGGGAGTGAAAGGGGTAAAAGCAGCAAAAGATAGGGAAAGCACAGTGAAAAGATCATGATGTAAGCTATGAATGAACTATGAGAGTCAAGGAGTAGGAAAGGGTGTGAGGGCTGTAATGAGGGCAGGGAGTAGCAAGAAAAGGTGTAAGGAGAGGAGAATCAAAAGTGGCAGCTGCTAACAAATCCATAAAGCCACTTATTATGTCTACCATAAATTTCCATATAATATTTGTAACTGATCTATGAGTTTAAAAGAACATTGATATGTCTGCATTCCATCAATTTGAAGCATAAACTGTATGTTCTGTAGGGTAACTTTTATAATGTAAAACACCAACCCTATATAACAATATAAGTATTTATGACAGTAATTCAATATTATTGGTTCTTGGCCTCTACTCACTTGCGATTCTGCTGACGTATCTGTTCCAGTTCATACACTGTGTATGGTCGGTTGGAACGATGTGCTGGGAATGCAGGGGTATTTGGGATGGTTATTACTTGCCTATTTCCAGTGGGAGAGAGAGAGAGAGATGGGATGAGAAGCATGCATATTTGTTATATATTGCATATATTGATGTTAAAGAATTATTCACATTTTTATGTAGTGGACTATTATACATGTAATCCCTTTTTACCTTCTACTAAAGCAGGTTTACTAAGTATACTTCATATACATGTGAAGCAACCTGATCCCCAGCTGAAAGTCACTAATTGTTTAATTTACACTGGGAATTGTGTGGCTGCTACAAATTGAACTCACGCTAACTTCATAATTGGGGAAAAAAAGTGAAAAAGGGAATTTAGTGCCTAGGCCAGAATATGCCACTGGTACTGTAGCAGCACCGTGTATACCCAAGTGATTTAGACATTAATAGTACTTATTAATTTATTAAATTAAATATTGGTGGGGGTAAATCAGTGATATACATATGTGACAATGGTGTGGACAAACAATGCATACTAACTTCTCTCAATAAAAACAAGATATTATCAATAACCCACATAATATTCATTATAAAATTGTATATTGTGTATATGTATTTTACTATATGCAATATTTCATTAGTATTTTGCTTATTTTTTGCATTCACAATTTACATTGTCACTTTACATTTATAGTATAACCTGAGATACCTAGCATTGCATATTACACTATGTCTACACAAAGTACCCCCATATACTATTAAATGCAACTACCTTCTAAAGCGTTCCTGGTTTGGAATTATACTGTAGATGCATCAAATGATACTTATGGATTGAGACAAAACTGTCCCTTTGTCATACACAACTGGATAATTCATTTGGAGCATACAATCTGTGAAATCAGTAGCATGCTGATAAATAACTGAAGAATATGGACCTGCTTTCCTCCCTCTCCAAGCTCTGAGACTATAGCCAGTGCTGGTCCTAGACAAAAAAGAGCATTCAGCCGAGAAGACTCCCCCCCACCCCAACCACACCATGTCTCCATCAGGCATAGACCTCTTCTAAAGGTCTTCCTGTGTAGAGTAGGCATCTGGTGCCACAATAACTTTCGCTCATTGGAAGCAATCTCTGTTATGAAAACTGGAAGCACCCGTACTCCGATTTGGTGCCTCTGGCAGCCACCCGAGTCATCTGGCACTAAAGACAGCTCTAATGGCTAATTGCTGGCTACACAATCCTCTGCAAAAATTCGATATGTATAACTTACGGTCCTGGCACCATCATTTCCACAGGGCGATCACAGGAAATGCAGTGAAACTGGGCAATTAATTGCCTGGGGGGGTGACAAATGGAGAAAGTTAGAGAATGTCCTGTACTAAATACTATAGGCAGACTGAAGAGTAAAAATTTAAATATGTTAGTAAAGGAGGTTAACGAACAGTTATATTTTTATACCATACCTTAAACTTCTTAAACACTACTCCTCTAAGGGGACCCATACCATTTACTGACTAATGAGTATTAGGTTGAAACTTAATTAAGCCTAATGCTAGCGGGTACACAATCCACATATAAAGCCACTCTCACAATATAAAAAATTTTTCCTGACATAAACTGACTACATTCACGCCTATGTAAAAAAAATAGACAAAGCATTTTAAAGATGTAAAAACAGATAAATAAATACTAGAATAAAAATTGTTGAAATGATTTTTAAGGCTCAGTCTAAGCGTAGGATGTCTGCCCCCTTACTTGCGGATACCAGCAGCTTCATCAGACTCGCACTTAGGTTGCCGCTCCTGCAACTGCCGGATGATAACCTTCCAGCGCTCCTCAAGTTTCTTTTTAAATGGATCCAGCTCTATACGGTCCAGCTAAAGAGAAGGACCATATTATATACAACGATTCTTATTAAGGTGCATCAGTCTATATTCTGTCTACACCAAATAGTGAAGGAACTAAAAAAAACACTACACACAGAAGATAGGCGGAAAGAATTATCCCCGCTCCCTACTCTGCTCTGTTACAAACAACCCCCAAACTTAAACCAACTGGTAGTAAGCAGCACCATCAACAAATGACACCTTCTGCAAAACCTGCACACATATAATCCAAGCCCAGAGCCTGGCGGCACTATGACATAGGCAGCACTTTTTGGGATAGATTTGTGAACTCTATCTGCATTATTGTGGCCTCTCGGTGCACGTATGCAAAGGGCGGAGTCACGGGGAGTATGTGCCCAGAAGCTCCGCCCAGGAGGCCAGGTTTGCTGAGAAGAGGACAAACAAAGAAGAAACAAGGAGAAGCGGACAAAGAAAGCAGACAGAAGAACAAGAAGAGGCCAGAGAAGACGCAGAGCTGCATAAAAGGAGACAGGAACATGGAAGCGGACAGTGGAGAAGGAAGGAAGACATTGAGAGAGAGCATGAGAGAGTGTGAATGCGATTGTAAGAGAGCGTGAGAAAGTGAATTTATTAATCATGATATAACATAATGGATGTGATGGATGTGGTTGTGGTGGATGTGGTTGTGGTGGGGGGGGGCAACATTTCATCCTTGGACCCAGGCAGCACAATGTCTTGGGCCATCTCTGTACATGCCTACAACTTAAACCAACTCATCCAATATGGTATATCTTATAATGTCTGTTCGCTGTCCCAGTTCTGGGCTCTTACGTAGGTGAAACATACCAGACCCTAAGAAGGTGGATGCATTCACACATAATGTGAACAGAAAAAAAACCACTTCCGCCAAAACAGACGCCATATAAAAGATCATCATATAAACCCCTTCACTGCCAGGGTTTTTAAGTACCGTATTTTTTTGCCATTTTTACCATATGTTGGGTTAATTAAAATTCCCATATTCAGAAAAAATAGGGCTTTCATTTGAAACCATAGAAAAACACACAAAAAAAATAATTGTGAATGTTAACATGTAAAAAAATAAATCTATACAAGTTTTAAAAAAACAAAAACAAACTATTTTTCTTAGAATTTTTTCTATGCAGTAGGTGTACTCCACATACATATTTTGTGATTTTCTAGAGGGTCACATCCATACCTTACATAGTACCCTAAGGCTTTGGTGGTAGTGAACAGAGACCGGGTTATACTTTTTACATGTAGTGCTACGCCAATGGGATGACGGGGACATACATGTATGTATTTATTTATTTATTTGCACCACTATTAGTGTAATATGGATAGAAATCCCTTTAGGATTATATCATGGCACTAGAGTATCAGACCCCCCATGTTCCTTTATTATGATTATTATTTATTGTTTTATACTGTATAGTGCCAGCATATTTCACAGCGCTGCGCAACGGGTAAACAGGACATAACAAGTAATATATAACATAATAATTTGTACAAACCCTTCCCAGATTCACATCATTGAATTATTTAGGGGCTCTGATAGGCTGTTGTCATAGAAACATAAAGTTTAAAATAAATAGAAATTGTGACCTTTCATTAGTTTAAAGCAATACTTAATAATTTGATATATCTGCATTTTGATCTAAAAATATAATACAGTGCTGCCATATATGATATAGTATAATTGTAATAATATATTATTGTGATCTATTCTATAAACATCAGTAAAAAGAAATCTAATCTAATAAAAACTCCATATGACTCCATTGTTATGGATCTTATATATATTTCCATTCTTTTATGTTTGGGATGGGATAGTGAAGTTCACATTGGGCGTGCAAATGTGATTTGAGCTGCTATACTTATTCACTTGGTTGTACTTACCTTATGGGCTCAATATTGCCAGCCTCACTTCTCTACCTTCTTCATATGGCAACATATCCAAAGTGACTCATACATTGTTACAATAATAGGAAGATGTTTTGTGCCAAATACTGATAAAGTGACTAGCGCATCTGAGCAGACTGATATTCTTATCGCTAAATACACACACATTCACACAAACAGGTGCGTAAACAGAGACACAATGGTTTTATTACATGGACAGAATAACACAATTGTTGCTTACTTTATTCTGCATCTCCAGGTTGATCTTCTCCAGCATCCTCTGCCAGTCCTGCTCCTGCATGTTCACTCTGCTTAGAAGATCCTGGATCATGCTGTTGAGTTGTTCAGCAGTGGCATCAAACTGGCTGCGACTCACTTTCGTATCTGGGGACTGTTTATCTGCTTTCTGGCCAAAGTGAATACATTGAGGAGAGAAAATGATTACTGTTGACAACTCCACTATCCAACCGACAGACCAAGTTTACTGCCTTGGTGTCACACTTGACTCTGCTCTCTCCTTAATCCCTCACATCCAGTCCCTCACCAAATCCTGCCGCCTTCACCTGAAAAACATCTCCAGAATGCGCCAATTCCTCCTAAAAGAAATGACCAAAATACTAATCCACTCCCTTGTGATATCCCATCTGGATTACTGCAACTCCCTACTAACTGGTAGACTAATCTTTCTCTGTCACCATTCCTTATCTGCCACTCCTCTTTTGTCAATCACTCCATTGACTCCTCATTCCTTTCAAAAGCAAATTCAAACTCCTGTCCCTGACCAACAGAGCCCTTATCAACTCCACACTCTCTATATCTCTACCCTCATATCCAAATACACCCCTAACCATCCTCTTTGCTCATCTCATGACCTTCGTCACTCTTCTACTATCATTACCTCTTCTCACTCCCACATTCAGGATTTCACCCATGCTGTACCCCTTCCATGCAAATTTCAAAAGCTCTCTGAAAATCCACCTCTTTCCAGTAACATACAGCCATTCCTCATAACACTCTAAGCTAGCATCCTGTCTCAGCCATCTAAACAACCAACAATCTTGACAGCTCATCTTCACTGGACCAACATCTCCTACTGTTTCACTTCTCCCTCAACCGACTAAATTGTAAGCGTGCAATAGCGGGGCCTTCTTCTCCTTTTGTACCAGTTTGTAATTGTTTGTGATTTTAAGTTTATCCTACCGACTCTGAGTGTAAAGCGCTATGGAACCTGCTGGCGCTATATAACTATATGTAATGTAATGTAAAATGACAGATGGGGAGAGGAAGGCAAAGGGAATGCACAGGAAATTGAAGTAAGCAATGAAAAGGAAGAATTAGAGGATATAGTACTAAGGTAAGACTGTGTTTGCACATAGCATCCTTCTGTAACACTATGCTGGACCAATTATGCAAATGAATAAACTTCACTATAATCCACTCACAACCTTAATATCTGCTCATCTCTTACAGAGCTATGCAACTACAGTGGATACATTACCCAATTTATAACAAGTTGTAACAAAGAACATACGTAGTCCCCTCACAGAAACAAAATCCTCACCACTTCTGTCTGGAGCTCAGTATGTTCTTTGACTGCTTTCTCCTCATCTAGATTCTCCATTGATTGACATAAAATCTTCTGGATAGGAAAATTGAAAACATTAAATTTAAAAAAATGAAAAATATGAGAAGGAAACACAAATCGGAATCCCTCCGAACCCTCTATTTCCAAGTGTCTTTTGCCTTGATATGTCTTTGCTCTTGCTGGCGGTTGTCGATCAGATTGCTTGTGGTCACGGTCAGCTTGTCACACTCTTCCTGTAGATGCAGCATAGTACTTTGGATATGTCCAATCAGCTCCAGATTCTGAGAGAAAATGAAACTAAATGTGAAGATGAGATAAAATTTAAACAGAAAAATCAAATGTACAGGAAGCCCCAAAATGTTGGGTTTTAAAAACAAAGTAATAATGTCTGTTTAGGTGACCTGGGTCCATCAAAGAATTTGGACCACCAGAAAATTAAAGACTGCCATGACGTGTTGACCTGATCTGGTCCCAAAATGTGATCTCTTTAAAGGCAGTCTTCTCTCTACACTACACAGTGTTTTTCTCTTGCGGTCTACTTTATTTTTGTCTTATTCTCGAGAAAAAAAGGGGAAAGGGGCTTGACAAACACAGAAAAAAAGAGGGAGAGAGGCCGGGTGCAGAAAATGAGATAAAGAAATTGTTCAAGAATCAAAAAGACAGAATGGGAGGGAAAAGTAGGCAGAAGAGACACTAACTAACTAAAAAGAAAGGAAGGAGAGTATTGTAAAATACAGAAAAGCTGCATATTTGGGCAGTGTAGGTATTTGTATGTTTGTAAGCTGGTGTGTGTGTGTATGTGTGTGTAAAGGCAGTCGTGTGTAAGGGCAGTGTGTGTATATGCATATTAATGGGCAGGTGTGTGTAAGGGCAGTGTATGTGGTGTATATGTGTGTTTATGGGCAGTCGTGTGTAAGGGCAGTGTATTCGTATATGCATGTTAATGGGCAGGTGTGTGTAAAGGCAACGTGTATGTGTGTTTATGGATAGGTGTGTATAAGGGCAGTGTATGTGTATTTGTGTGTTTATGGGCTGGTTTGTGTAAAGGCAGTGTGTATGGGCAGTGGTGTGTAAGGGCGGTGTATGCGTATATTCATGTTAATAGGCAGGTGTGTACAAAGGCAGTGTAAATAAAACAAACTCTGTAAAAAAAAAATAGCTGGGGCACAATTTTCCATTCTTGCCTCGGGTGCAAAAGGAGCTAGCTACAGCTCTGCGTACTGCACTTCTCTTTTTTTCTTATTTCTAATATAATACACAATATATCTGTACCAAAAGACCACAGAACACATTGTTTTTTACACTTAAAGGTTAACAGCAATTCAGTGCTAGAAGTCACTTTCTGGTTATAGGGGTATTTAAAAATAATTATAGCAGAGGAAGCTAAAATAATGAGGGATGAACCGAAGGTCCCGAAACATAGTTTATTTGGTGTTATGTAGTTTACAGGATATCCCAGGAGGAATATTGTCACAGTAATATTTTCATGGCTAATCTCAGATCTATTAGACCCTCAGTGAATACATTCTGAAAAGTGCATGAAACCTTGTAATCCTATTTTATACAACTGTGACATAATTTAACTAAATTGCAAGTAAGTAAGCACAATTATTACTATAGAAGGCACAATATAATGCAGCAAAAAAGTCCCCTATCCCTTACTTGTCCCCACCATGTGCCTCTTATGTTCTCCATAGCTTGGAAATTCCTCTTATACAAGACGCACCCAAAGTTCTCACCTTCTCCCTCTCCGTTTTCAGGTCTTGCATATTCTTCTGAAGCAACTTTAGTTTCTCTTGAACATCGGATAATCTATCTGTTGTCTCAATGAAACCAAATCCATCTGTAAAAAATGGAAGTATATCACCATCAATGAACACATCGTATGGATGATACCAGATCTAATTAATATGGTTTGAATAGATGACAAGATGCATAATCATAAAGACATAGAAGGACATCTCCTGTTATTGCTTTTGGTATATAAAATAAACAAGAATACACATTCATATCCCAGCACTATACCTGTTAACGACAACGCATGGGCCGAGGTGGAAATTAACTATGGAGGTTGTGCCAGTTGAGGAGCACTGCCTTCTAACCTGCCCATTGAACTCTGGGGCTACAGAGACCCTGATTGCTCAAGGGGGCAACTGGCCCACGTCATGCGGTAGAGGGGCTGCTGCCTCTTCACGGACCTGCCGCCCAAGGTCTAGTAAGCCAAAGCCTGAATACGCCTCTGGGTTTTAATATTCTCTTTGTGTTGATATTATAACCTTACAATTGCTGGTTTTGGACACTATTTTATGTACGCAGGACGATATGTGAGTCTCATCATCATTTTGCATTTTGTTATATTGTTATTATCCATGCTATGGGATTTCTGATCTTGCCCTAAATGGACCATTAGTCAACACAGGTTAGCACACATGAATTAGGACTCTAATATCTCAAGGAGTGTAATATAAAACCAACGGGTCTCTAAATGAACTCAAGCTCTATACCTGTTAGGATAAACACATTGTGTAGATATCCAGAGCTTACTAATTATTCAATAGAAGTTGTTCTATGATTTATATGGAAATATCCACTGGAGTTTTAAGTTACACTCAGTGTGTTTGTGATGTGATCTTATAATGATTGCTGATGATGATTGTGTATTAACGAATATACACATAATTGGTGTTTGCCTGAATCCTTGCCCATTTGAACATATCTATGATTTGAAAAGACTCTGTGCCCTAGTTTTCCTTACAAGTTCAATAACATAACACATACCTATTTTTACACGCAGCATCATCATCATATCTGCCTGGTCAGCCTTGTCTCGTTCTAGTGCCCTTATTTTCTCTAGTAGGACCGCATGTTGTTCTGTCAGAGCTCCAATTTTGCGCAGAGCCTCTACTGTGTCTGCATAGGGCTTAGAGGCACTGCTGCTGTCAGAGGAAGATAGAGGGGTGGTGGGTAGAGATTTTTTTACATATAGGTAAGGGTTACAATCGGACTGGGCG
Source organism: Spea multiplicata (assembly GCA_009364415.1). Taxonomy (NCBI): domain Eukaryota; kingdom Metazoa; phylum Chordata; class Amphibia; order Anura; family Pelobatidae; genus Spea; species Spea multiplicata. Next base: position 100,126 of record VKOC01001025.1, on the reverse strand, counting down.
TTACTTGTAAGATCTTGAATTGGTTGATCCGTGCTAGTAGGCTCATTGGGATTTTCTTGAGTCGCAGAGTCCTGTGAAATTGGACTAACTCCAGAAAAACCTGGTAGGTTAATAGATTCAAGGTTAGCAGCAGCGGCACTTAGTCCATTTGGTTCGTTTTGACGAGTAGGAATTGAATCACTGGGAGGTTGCTGAGGACTCTTTTGGACGCCCAGTTGATATTCTCGCTTGGACGTCTTTTGAGGGCCCTGGTGTACATTATTTTGATTACCCGGCTGCAGGACGGGTTGGGATGAGACTTCTTGTGTAATCTGCTGCAGACTATCATCGGAACCATTATGGTTGGGCTCAGACCGAGAATACCTTTGTTTGCTTATTGTAGTGAGCAAAGGCTGAGCATCCTGGAAAGAAAGAAACAAAGTTAACTAAATAAAAATGTGTCACAGTTACTCTGTGCTGCACCAATAACTCCATTTATGTGTCTTCCAACCACCATATTCTGGGCTAGGCTGGCAGGCCGAAGGGAAGGGCACTTCTTCTTTTGCATTGTCAGGGCATATCGCTCTATTGGGATTCCCCTTTGTCTTTCTTTTTATAAGAAGGATTACTTTCAGTGATGAAGAACAAATCATTGATGAATCTTATTGGCCATCATCTTTGGTATCTTTATTGATAGATATATTGTGAGTTATATATAATACACACAGGCGTAAACACACTTACAGGCATGCACGTATTCATCATATGAGTGATGAACAGAGTATCACGTTTCTTGGCATATGTTCGAGTAAAACCTTCCAAAGTTCTTGCCCAGTTTAAAGCCTGCTACTGATTCATTCATCTCTTGTGTTAGGTGAGTACATACAATTGCTAGCTCTAGGATATCTGGTTTCTCATGGAAATCCAAAACATCTAAAGATTTTAGAAACATGTGTTGGGTCATTTAATAAATTCCCACCTGTCTTCTAACTCTTTTTGCAAAGTTTTTGGGCTGTTTTTAACCTTATCAGTGCCATACATGTCTTCAGCCTTGAAAACAGCAAGTCTAGGTTCCCAAGCTGTGAGTAAATTTCATCAATCCCATGATGTTCAAGCAGCAAGTTAAAATTACTGTTGCTGTTCCATCTATCAACACTTTTTGTGACTAAATACAGCAGTAGAAAATCCATTCGCTTGTGTTGTTGAATGGACCAAAACTTTCCCATATATCATGTAAAATGTTAGCTCATGTATTCTCACACAATGTCTGGAGATTCAGTACATGGGAAATATTTGTATGATTATGGGGAAAGTCTACAGAATATGAACATTGTTCATAAAAAGAAAAAAAAGGTCACTACGTCTTTACTAACAGCATGCCAAAGCAAACTACTTTACACATAAAAGATATGAAAACAGACCTGCATCAGCTGGTTATCATATGTGTGCAGAAAATTTATTGGGCACTGACACCACCTACCTCAGTAACTTGTGGTCTCACAAGAGTCTCATGTAATACTTCCCACCCCACCATGTTGTGCAGTTGCTCCGAGCTAGGAAAGGTTGCCAGCTTTTGCTCCAGATGACTCTGTGGTGATAAATACATTCTAAGTTTGTAGTTCTCTTTATTTCTCTTTTTTCTTTTAAAAAAATTACATAAAAGGACAAAACATAAACATTACTAACATGTCATTTCTATACAGAATTTGTTATGGTAACATAAATAAGATACCATATACCGGTAATTCGTCCAAATAAACACACCAAAAATTAAACAACATGAAGAAAAGAAAAGAGAAAAAAAAAATCGTAGTTCTCAAACGATTTTCTCTGGTGACCACCACCATGACTACAGCTACTTTCTGCTGCCTGTTCACTCGAACCTGCACACTTGAGTAATGAGTAATAGCAGGACCTCTTGTCATTCTACAGACCCAACTTCTACTGCTCAACCAGTTATACTCACATGGTCCTTCTACATGAAAATAAAATGGAGATAGAGTTGCTATATCAACCATTTTTCCCAGGAGACATCTACTTGTTACACTATAAAGTGATTACCTGCATTATCAATAATGTTCAACTTTCATTTGCAGCCCATGTTCTGTTGCTCCTGCTTTCCCCTAAACCCTTTCAGTGATTTGTAACCCCATTGCTTGCTTCCCATTCTCAAATAAACCTATCATTAGTTTAAATCCCCTACCACTAACTTCTTTGTCTCAAGGCAAATCGAAAACAAGTATTAAAAAAAGAATTACCCAAGACATAATTACTGCTTTGATAAAATATTCTGGTTGCATAGGAAAAAGAAAAACAAACTGTTATGCTTTGTTCGGCGAGAAGGAGACTTGGACAAATGAAATACATTAATTGTATAACAGTTGTGCACCATAATTAGCATTAACAATGAAATCTACATGGTGAATTCACGTGACAGAGAGGGCGTGTTGGAACAATTTCACAATTTTGACCTTTTAAAATCTTTTGAAAAATATAGGTTTATTGAATTACTTCTTGACTCCCAAAGTTTCAGTCACTTAGAATACCGTAAATCTAAGGGGATGAATCTAATTTGAAAATGGCACTGTGTGTGAAGAGCAATATTTGGGCTGAGGATGAAGATGAGATAAATACCCATCATCACTATCGACACATTCTGTTTTTCAATTACAATGATATGTTTGTGGGATTAGGCTAACACGCTTACCTCCAACGGTCTTAATGACTGACACTAGTAACTTTCACAAGCACACAGACATTCGTGCAAATACACTCTCTCACACACATACACTCTGAGAATTATTATAGTGATGTCTGGGGCTCCATCTGCTAGTTCCACACATGCACCATTCATAGCCATGCAGACATCTCTACACAGGCTGAACAATCTAGGAGACAAAGTCACCCATGTAGCAACACGTCAAGCAGAAAGGTCATGGGACTGGATGCAGTACACCTATAAACACTTGCCCTGAATACTGCCCTCCAGATTTTAAAGCACTTCACATACACATGATCTCGCCCCAATAATGTATGTGTAGCAGGACCTAGTGTTTTCTACTTACCACCCTCTGCTGAACGAGATCCATCTGTTTCTGCAGTATTTCCATATCTTGTGTTCCGGTGTTCTGCTCCTCCAGCTGACTCAAACGTTCCTGAAGGTCCTTCAGGCCACCCTAGGGAGAGGCAGCAGATCTCTTAAATGGAATAACACCTCGGCACAACAGGGATTGTCACTCTCTGGCTCTACTCTCCCTAGATTGACATTGTCTTCATGGTCAATGTTTTAAAGAACCACCCATGCTGCGTGACTTACCAGTGCCACTTCATCTGTCATTTTCTGCAGCTGGTTCTCCACATCTTTTCTTGTATCTTTGAGAATGTTAATCTCATGTAGTAGATCCTCCAGCAGCTCCATGACCTAAGAAAAGAAACCAACAATTACAACACCCCCTCCTGTGATCTTGCCTTGATTCTAATAACTCTATAGGTTTAACCATCACCACACATTTGTATCATCTTCATAGTTCAGTACCCTAAATTAATACACACACACATATATATATTGTGCAGCACCAGTAGAAATGATGACCATAGGAAGAGGAATAAGGAAAGCATTCATGTCTAGGAGTTTGAATTTAAGTAAAAGTTGACTGTCTTAATACGGTTTCTGATGTTTAGTTCTACAACATTCTATGTGCAAGGCTTTTGGAAGGATAGCCTGATTATTCTTCATCGCAAAAGAAAGGACAGACAACTTCTCAATGATACAAAAAATATATTTTAAATATGTGCCACCAAGGGCTAGAAACCTATCCTGATCAACACGTATGCAGATCGCTATCTACGCACAATAACTGCAAAACCTAGTCATGAAGGGTTTGTTGGCATCATTGAAAATGTTCTCAAAATGATCTCCTTTTTGGGTGGTACAATAACATTTGGAGCTCCACTGGGTACAATACATTGACCACGAAGGTCAGCTACCATTCCAGCTCTTATAATGAAGAATAAATAGCAGTAGGGCTACTTCCTAACCCAGCTCTTATAATGAAGAATAAAGAATAGTAGCACTACTCCCCAATTAAAGAAATAGACTACCTTGCAAACAGCAGAGACTGCCAACTGATGGGCAAAAAACATTTTCAAATTGCCATTTCTCAGACGAAGACCGTCAATAAGGGTCTGATTATCTTTATAATGTTAGATACCACTTTCTCGATATTGTGATTGCCTTACAATGGGTAGACTGCTTGTTGTCATTCCAAAGCATGATGTCACCTCCATGACATCACTTCTTCCTACCGAGAAAATACTAAAAAGATCTATAACCTCTTATTGCAGCTGTCCAGCTGACTTGCCTAAACCAAAACTGTTACAAAAAACTAATTAAGAAGAATCATGGATGACATCTATCGAATTCCTTTGTGTTCAATTAACACCCTGAAGCTCACCTGGCCATTGCCCTCACCTCAACCTTTATAACTAAAGAGTTAACCACCTGTCGCAGATAACCCATCTCCTGTTGCAGTAAGTAACCCATCTTCCTAACAATGATGAACTGTTTGTTGATGTTGGAAACTGGTTATTATGTGTAATGAGACCTGAGGGGATGCTGCTAAATTATTCAACTGGGGATTTGACTGTCGTTTTAAAGCAGAAAAAAGTTGGGGGTGAAGTAATAATAAGCAGTGATACTGTGACTATATGTTTACACATCAGTGTTACACTGAGCGTTTAATACAAGGCAGAGCTTACCTGTTGTGTGTAGGGTACATACGAAAGTATTTTGGGACGGGGTCAGGGCCACCCTGGAACCAAGAGTAAGACTAGACAATTTGCCCTGTGGCTATTCCAGGTACCAGGGGTTAACCAATATTAGAAAAAGCTGAAGATCGTATGGGCAAACAATGATGGGCTTCGGGAAGCATTCTATGTATCTGTAGGTGAAGCTATAGGTAAGGGAATAAGAAACAATAAGAGTTAAGTTATCCTGATGATATTGTGGATGCAGCAGTTAAAGGGGACTATAGGTAATAGGAGTAATTCTATGGATAATATATTACAATTGGTAATAAACAACAGGCAAGAGGAAATCCGCCCTGCTCCACTTTCCTGTGTATAACTATTTACTGAGCTAAATAAAAAAAATGGTGGGTATATGGAAAGTCAGAAAATCCCAAAATAGGACTGATTTTCTAAAAAAGGAAATGTCAGAAAACCCGATTTTGAGCCATCGTTTCTCCTTGATGCTTGCTCACTTGCTTGAGTCCCGTGCACGCTAAGGTTGGACGCATGCAGGAGAACACGCATGAATCAACAGCTAGGTTACAGGGGAAAATAACCCTCAACTGCGACCATTACCAGCTCCCTTAATCAAACTGCGCTTTCTGATCAGCATGACATTGCTGAATACCAGTTAATGAAAAACAGACTATTTATCATCCTATATAAATCATCTTGTAACTGCTTTACTCTGTACGGGGGATACGTAGGCATGAACGATCATAAAGACAAATTCTGTACTCAAGCAAAGTTATTTAGAGGCTAGAGGATGACACGCATGATCCTAAACAGAGACTTGAGCCTGTAACATATCTACGTTTTTGGTCCCTTGCTGTGGTCAGTAAATAATTAAGCAAATTCCTTCTTCCTGGGTGATTTCTTAAAATGTAGAAGACTTGAGACTCATTACTCCTGTCTGAATTGTTGGTGAGGGGGATTACTGAAATCTACGTCCCTTTCTTAAACTTCCCTGGTCTCCAAGCAGCCATAATTAGGTTAGGGAAACAAGGGAGGAGGCCATCTTTATGCTTGGCTGCAGCGCAGAACCATAACATGATGGTATCTATCACAGTGGCCAACCAGAACATGGCATTTTACCTCCCGACATAACGACCAATGTTACCTGGCAGCACTCTTGTTCTTTTACTCCATTTATACAAAAACATTAAATATTAATAACAAATCTGTTGAAGGGAAACTAATATGATTAATTTAATAAGTTGTGTCAGAATACATATACCGGTAGTTACCTTTGCTCTTCTCCAGACGTAGAGTACGCCTGTCTTGTGTGTTGGTGTCATAGTGTTGAAAACTGATAATTGAATCAATGGCGGGCAGTGGCGTACGTGTAGCTCTCAGGCTACCTACCGGGGACCCCTGCTGTGTTAACAAAATGGTGTACATTGTACAGCTACTTAAAATAAAATAGAATTGAATTAACATTAAAATATAATATGATTAAAAAATAAAAACTAAAGTATAATATCATTAAATATAAGTGAAATAATAGTAAAATCTTAAATCTGTTGCCAGAATATGATGAGATGGTCTGTAAAGATAACATCACAAATTAGGACAAATAGCCCGCGAAAGTGTTCTTGCGGGCAACCTGAAGAGTTAGCCAGCCATGTTGCTATACTCACATGACAAATTGGAGCTCCATATCATGAGATATAGCTAATAGCTAGCCACGGGGGGCACAGAGGAACTATATATATAATTACATATATCTATCTATATCTATATATATATGTACAGAATGTGTGTGTTTTGCTCCAAAAAACTTACCCTGGAAATTATTTTGCACCCTGCCCAGTTAATACATTATTCTTTATATTCTTGAACATGTAGTTACATTTTTTAACTGCACATTTAAAATAGTAGATCGTTAGCATCTGGAATATTTTAATTCAATGGCCCAGATGCATTGAACTCTCCAGATCATGCACTACTCCAGAGACTAAGATCTCTCCAATTTAAAATAGATCTTATACAGAGTAACACAGGAACTCAAAGGCACGCCAAGCTCTGGGCTTCTCTCACCAAGTTGGTGATTATAACAAAGTCTACAGAATAAGGAAAAAGAAAGAAGAACAGAGGAGAACATGAACTATAAGGCAATACTAAGAACGGGTTTAGGAAGCTTTAAGATATTTATATAAACAGAAAGAAGATGCCATGTAGGACATATATGATCATTGGTCATATTTAATCAGTGGATCTTTTACATGGTCCCTGAGTACATGACCAGGTATACAAGAAATATTAGTGCCAATTCACTGAGGTCATTCAGCTCCTGCTGCCTAAGGGACTTCTGGACTGCTTGCCCAGGTATGGAGAGACTTCTGATTACCTTAGAAATCCCATCTTCATTTGTCTCAATCCTCTTCTTCATCTGCATCATCTGCCACATATCACCCAATGGAGTGCTGAGTGCCAGCTGTCCCTCTGCCTTGGTCCTCTCCAGGAGATCAGATCCACTGGGCAGGCTGTTCAGTGCCTCCAACTGTCTCTCCATCTCCTGGATCTTCTGTTCCATCAGGAGATAAACCTGTGCCCCTTTACCATTCTCAGCCTTTGAGCACATGCCCAGGGGTTTATCAGGACCCATCTCCTCCCCTAGCATCTCTGTTTTCATGTCCTGTATATTCAAATGCTTGATGATAGCATGGAGGAGGGTGTGGAGGGCATTGAAATTAATTGCCCCTACCTCTGGTGTGCCAATAGATAAATTGGCCAAGTCAATGAGGGTGATTGCAGTTGTCATTGCTTGAGTGGCTTCTCAGATGGCAGAGCCCAACGTGTAATGAAATGGTTAAATCACCAAATTAAATATCCAAAGCAAATAGGAGTTAAGCAGCCAGGCGCAGCATGAGGTCAGATCAGCAAAGAGCGATCCTGGAGTGAATTGCGGATAAAACAGACAGCGCTCACCCGGGGTCTGCACATCGCTCGATCCCTCTGCAGATCCAGAAAGCATGCGGCTACCTCTCAGCAACCCTTCCATCCGAATCCCCGCCCCCTACAGGATAGTCCCGCCCATGCCTGTGTACAATTGGCTGGCTTTCGCACGCCGAGCTACTGATTGGTTATTAAGTCATCCCGGATTTTTCCATCGTTTACATTCTGGACAGATGTGGCGTTTCGGTTGCTAGGCAGCAGCGCAAGGCATGTGTTCTCAGATTTCGAATGTTGTTTTAAATGTAAAAACAAACAACCAACAACCCAAAGATCATAGAGCATGGGGAGTTTCCCCAGTCACCTAAACGCACACGGCTGCATCTACCCACAATATAACCCCCCTCCTGTATCCGTAATGATGCTGCCTCTTGTGTCCTGAGAATTACATACATTATACAGCTAAATGTATGGATCCAGATACTGAGATCCTGTGCAGCACCAAGCAGAATGTCATTACTAATTAAAGTGCAAAGGCTGACATGCATTCACATACCTCCCACCATTTCAAATGAATAAAGAGGGAGATGAGGTTAATCATTACCTAAACTTTCTTAAAGAGCTTTTGTGACCCATTGAGAACTCTTTATGTAACAATGTATTTTATGAACACCATTTAATTTATAAACACACATTTTCTACTGCTTCTATACATAGTATTATTACTTTCAGGGTTGTAAAACACTCATACCCAGCCAGGGGTAGAGTACCTAGAGTATTTGGCACGTGGGCGGATCCTGTATGTGGCACCAACCAGAAAAAAAGAATGTTGGCATGAATATTTATTTCACAAATTTGTAAACTGAATGTCAACTGGAAAAAAACTAGGAACCTGAAAACAATAAATTATTAATTAAAAAAAATATAATTATAAATGAATAACATTTACTGAACAGATATGGTACAGCATTAGTCCGATCACTATAAACAGAGACAGATATTGAAGGTAGTGCAACATAACGATCACTATACGCTAAGCCAGACATTGACGTTGTAGGGCCCAGCTCCTAAAACAGCATCCCCATGACACCACTGCCGCTAAATCAAACTACTTTTGCCACCGCTGCCCTTATAAAAGCCTGCCTGGGCCACCGCTTCCCTTAAAACAGTCTGCCTTTGCCAACTCTGCACCTGAAACAGCCTTCCTGTTCCTCTTCTGCCCCTGAAGCAGCCAGCTTTTGCCACCTCTGCCACTTAACATGTATTCACTTCATTCATTTACTCATTCATTCACCTATCCACTCTCCCACCTCTCCTTACCTCTCCTGCAGATTTCACCGGTCCGGTGGCCAGCTGGCCGTCACTGGGGCCGCAGAGATGGCTGGGCGGGAAAAAAAAAAAGTTTCCTTGCACAGTGCGTTCAGAGATGTTTATTGGTTCTGCACCGGAAACCAGAGAGTAGCAGTACAGCCAGAAGTGCACCACAACCTTAAACGTATGTGACATAAAAATCATGACATGGAGCATCACTAGAGGCGAGAAAGGTTTAAGGGTGAGGTGAAGCAGTATAATTTCCAGAGCAGAAGTCTTTTCCTCACCTCAATCTGTTTGAGACTTCCAAAATCAGTCACTAAAGGGGATAAATGAATTTAAAGCATAAAACACATCAATATCTTATAGCCCACACTGATGGCTAGACCACTGGGTCAAAACATCTCCAAAACTGCAGCTGTTGTGGGGGGGGGGGTTCCCTGTCTGCAGTGGTCAGTACATATGAAAAGTGGTCCAAAGATGGAAAAGCGGTGAACCAGCGATAAGATCACAAATGGCCAAGGCTCATTGATGCCCGTCGGGGACAAAGGCTGCCCTGTGTGGTCAAATCCAAAAGACAAGCTACTGTAGCTCAAATTGGCAAAAAAAGTTAATGCTGGTTCTGATAAAAAGGTTTCAGAACACACAGCACATTGCGGTTTGTTGCGTATGGGGCTGAGTAGCCGCAGACCAGTCAGGGTGTCCATGCTGACCACTGTCCACCGCCGAAAGCATCACAATGGGAACGTGAGCCTAAGAACTGGATCACGGAGCAATGGAAGAAGGTGGTCTGGTCTGATGAATCATGTTTTTTTTTTTAACATCACGTGGATGGCTGGGTGCATGCGCAACACTTATCTGGATGCATTCACAGAGGTCCCACCTCGCAACTTACTGTACTTAAAATACCTTCTGCTAAAAAGTCTTGGTGCCAGATACCACAGCACACCTTCAGGGGTCTATAGTGGAGTCCATACCTCAAGGGGCATTTTGTTGACAAAAGGGGGACCTATACAATATTAGGCAGGTGGTCATAATGTTATCGCTGATCAGTGTATATGAATGTTAGCATGTAGAATATGATAAAGTGAGAGACCATCCTGGAAAAAAATCAGCTAATTTTCTTTTTAAATATTTATAAAAAGCCAATGTGAAGGTTTACAGCGATTATGGACAATATGTGAATAGGTCGGCGTAATATATTTTGTTAAATATATTTACACAGTGACTTTGGTTTTAGGTCCCGGCAAACCATTTAACAGAATGAGACATCCAAACATTTCATGCATTTATTAAAATAAAATTTCACATTGTTGGCTACAACAGAGAGAGGGGAAAAAAGCAATATAATATTTCAAACACCTAGACATCCTACTTTTCAGATCAACTTTAAAATGACAATAAAACGAAAAACATGTAGTCCAAGGTTTACTTAATAGTAGTGTCACCACTGCAGCCTATAACAATACAAAGCCCCCCTTAATTCTAAATGATTTGGGTTTTTTTTTTTGTTTTTTTACAAATTACAGCATGCATTCATCTTTAAAGTATCAAGCAATGAGGATTAAACAGTATTTCATTCGCACCAAACTTCTGCAAACTACTGATCAAGAATAGCGATATCCAAATGGGATAAAGTTCTAAAGCGGAGCATCGTTTGCACATACATGTACATAAATGAATGTGACGGCACATCTAGTCTACCCATTTTTACACCTTAAAAGATGAGTTTTAAATGTTTCTCATGTCAAGGTGGAGGATAAGTAGACCTGCAAATCCAAATATTAACCTGTATTGTATAAGAAGGCTTACCGTGTGCTGTAGATCACCAAGTTTATGGCACGTTTAAGCTCCAGTATGTATATATAGCCAAATGTGCTTTGATCAACAACTACTTAGCTAATGAGATCATCGGCAATTACAGTAACGCCACATAAGTCAGCAAAAAGAAACATTTTCAGCCTGTACTATAAAAAAAGAAAAAAGCCATAATAATTACACCCAGCAATGGCAACGTAATGCGCTGCCACTGTGTACAGGACCCTCTGAACACACGCTAAACACGCTTTAATGCCACAGGAGCCTGCACCAGCATACAAATGTTTCCAAGATATGTCCAAGCAAATACTGTGTTAAAGGAGAAAAGCACTTCGGAGGTTTGGGAAGCGATACAGGGGCCGTGAACGTGAATCATTAGGGTGCATGGGGCCATTATGTACAGTAAATGAGTGAATATATATAGTGCACATATAATTACATAGCTGTGTATATACATAAAGAATATATACACGGAACACATTTATGTACAGTGCGTGTGTGTGTGTGTATATATTGTATACATATACACACTTGTATGAATTTACATATACATACAAATGTCTGCAAATGTATGTTTCACTTTTCATACATGCAAATACGTTGTATGTAAACTCCTAGATGAACAGGACAACTACATACTGGAAGTTTTATATCCATGTAAGCGTAATAAAATTTTTTATGATGTTATAAATATATGCTTTTGTACTTCTTTAACATCTGCGTTTTCTACCCTGTTTTCTACCATATCCTGTCATGGATTGATTTAACACGCAAGGGAATGCTATACAGCATATAATAGATAGATGTTGCTCATTTAGATTTATTTGGCATCTGTGGCAGCACAGTAATCATTTCATAATTTCAAACCAAGCGCGTTGGTAAAAAAAAAAACAAAAAACAATGTCCTAACTTTTTTTGGACAAAGCTTTTTTTTTTTTTTTTTGCAGCATCCTTCTATAAAACCTTCCTTCCTAAAATCGCATATAATCTGCCCTCCACCACTGCCGGATGTTGGCCATGCAGCGCTTGCCTCGTCCTCCCAAACAGTAAAGCGATAGGAGCCTGTAGTAGAAAAATTAAGCAATGGAAAAATGCCTAGATCTTCTGCGTTCTACTCTGCCCCTGTCCACTTCCCTCTACGCTGCGGATTCTCCATCACGAGGGAGGGCACATGCCCTACTTCTGGCTGGTGAGGTGGGCAGGCAAGCTCAGTCATCCATCGTAATGTTTCGGAACAGGTAGGACATGGATTCTCCGTTGTGTATACGGCGGATGGCCTCAGATAGTATAAGGCTGATGTCCACTGTCCGAATCTTGGCGCACTGCAGTTTCTGAACCTCATGGGGGACAGTATTTGTGACTACCACCTGTAGAAGGAAAATGGGGTAGAACAAGTGATGGGAACTGAGATAAGAAATGGAGGGAATGTAAAGAAAGGATTTTTAGACCGACCTCATCAATGGACGAGTCTTCTAATAGGGATGGAGCGTCTGCAGACAAAATTCCATGGGTAGCCATCACAAAAATCTTGTAGGCACCCCGCTCCTTGAGGATCTCTGCTGCTGCCACAAAGCTCTCTACTTCATCAATGATGTCATCCTGATTTAAAACATATTAAAGTTAAGTAACTTGTAGTCATGGAGGTGGGTTAGGTGCCTAGTCAACAGGAAAGAGTTGGGGTCAACTATATTTAAAGTCCTTAACATTTCTTACCACAATGATAGCAATTCTTCCCCCTACATCTCCGACAACACTGATCGGAGGCTTTTCCTTGGCAATCATCACTTGAAAAAACAAGAGGGAGAAGATAAAAATGATGTTTGATCTCACATAAGTACACATGCACAGGAGATGAGGTTAAGGAAAGGCACACTGCACTGCTGTTCCGTTAGCCAGATATAGCACAGGGGGGGCAAAAGAAAGAACGTATGCCAATCTCAGAGGTCACAGAAGCATGCTGAACGTTACACAAAGTGCTGGGTTATACAGATCCTAACCTGCGCTGCTTTCATGTCCCGTTATGTATATCATCATTGTATTTCATGCTGTCGAGCCAACGGCAATACCATGTAATAAGTAGTTACGATCCACTTTTCTTGTAGGTGTTTTGAGATGCTCACCACACTTCTGGGTCATGGCTTCTCCCACCAGATAATTCTTTAATGGTGTCCAAAGATAACATTAGACAGGACTCACCAAAATTGACAGTCGTGGGCTAAGCAATGTATAACCGTATGATTAAAATGTTCTGAAAAAGCTATTTAGAAATCCAGTACTATCCGAGCCAGTCCTAATAGTCTGATTAGTAGATTGTATTATATCGATGTTATTGAACCAGCCCTGATAATATACAGTCATGAGTCTGCAACTAAGATGGGATACTTCAACTTGGAAACATCACTATGCATTACGAAGGGCCAACCAGTAAGAGCCTCGACTGCAAGTAGGGCCGAATTGGCCCCGCACTTTGCATACTAAATTCAATGAGATTCACAAGATCTCAATGGTTCATTATGTAGAGCCAATTCTGGCCATACATGTAAGAGAGGCTCATATGGATATCCTATAATACTATGGCTAGGTTGGCGTCTTACAAAAAACAGAGCGTATAGTACAACATACTTAAAGCTCTTATTATTATGATGAATAAATTCATAGATTTCCACTAATTTAACATGTCTGTGAACCCCCTGTTTGGATAATCGGTACCTTCATAAGGAATACCATCACAAATATCAACTAGTAAACGGCAACATCTGGGCCAGTGCTGATAACCTGCCGCCAGGATATATTACATCGGATATAAACCAATAAATATCTGAACCTGTCCTGATGATTGTCGCCGTATGCTTACGTGATGCTAAACAATGCGATTCTCGTTGACGTTAAAATAGGATCGGGTTAGCAAGCGAGATGGGGTCGATGCAGCACGGCAGACATAACAGACAAGCCCAATCAAGAGCGTGAAGCACACAGCACACGGGGTAACGAACGGCACGTCACTTTCCATACTTGGCAGTTCTAAGCCTGGGAACGGGTGCTGCCGCTTGCCTGATACCAAAGGGAGCGCGTGAGCAAGAGCTTCATAACGACATATCATCTTTTACAACACAGCAATATGAATTTAGACCCCATGTTTTTATTTATTATACAAGTTCCTTCCCTCCGTAGATTTTGTGCAGTCGTGTACAAAGACAACAAATGAATTTGAGATCTAACACCCAACAAAGACTATGCCACCTGCTATAACCATAAACATTACGTGTACTGACTGTATCAAACATATACTATATGGACAAAAGTATTTGGACACCTGACCATTACACAAACAAGGACTTTGATAACACATTCTAAATACAGACACTAATATGTAGTTGGGTCCCCCCAGCTTTGCGCACCACTAATTGGACATAAGTATTGGGACATTATTGAAGTCAGCGTATGGACTAGGCCCAGTGAAGGAAGCCATCTTGGACAATGCTATTCCTCCAATACTTTTGTCCATATAGTGTATGTGGAGAAGCATTATACCTGTCACTGCCTTGTGTTAAGTGACTAAAACGTTGATTATTTAAGACCTAAAAGTCAACAGATGTACTTACAGGGGAACCCCAGTCCTGGATGAACAGTGGTATTTTTAACTGTTGGCGGGGAGTTGCGTCCATCTGCCATGTCATGCTCGGAGCATTGAGGTTCTCCATGTATGACTGCGAGCCCCAGGCGAAGTCGCTCTGCGTATGACTGAGCCCTGCCAAGGAAGCGAGTTATCCGCAGGTCAAAAGGCAATTATGTTAGAAACAAAGAACAATATCTATAGAACATTGATGGAAAGGCAAACCATACTACATCACCAGCCATTATATGATGATTAGCACCACAAAATCAGTTTGCATATTAATAAACATCTGAAAAGTGAACGAGCAATCAGATCTCAGGAACCCATGGCAGACGTCCAATGGGACGTAACTGGTAACGCGCGCCAGAAACATGGAACACGACATAAACGGAAAGTCATTGCGCCAACCCGACGCCAGCAGCAAATGAAATTTATTAAAAATGGTAGCCCCTCTCTCAAAACACCATTTCACAAACCGAGAATGTGCCTTCCCAGACAGGAGATTATTACCCTTAAACAGTCTACCGAGACGTAGCTCTAAACATTGGAAGGAATGGAAAATGTCGGTATCAAAGAATGGTCCAGCAGCTTCAAATTGAAACCCAATGGCTAAGCAAGAAAAGGAGAAGCTTTGGTGCTCAAATAACTATTTGTTGTTCTATAAGTCATTTACCTATAAGAGTCAAATCACAATAAATGAATTTAAGGGGGAAAAGGTATTAAAAACTGGCTGCAATCAGCATTACGTTAATTGTCCATCACCATAAAAATATTTCCCATCTCCCAGTTAAAGATGGCCCTGGTCACAAGCTTATATGATGATGATGATGACCATGGGAGACTAAGAAGTGGTTTTTTGTACCTTTTTGCTGCATCTGGAGACTTGGCAACGATGACGGCATTTCTGTAATCCTGGATCTGAAAGTAAAAAACGGCAGGCGTCTTAACAAATGACCTCTTTTGCCACCAAGTGTCAGTTAAACCTGTTTCACGGCAGCACATTTTACTGAGGTTACATATAAAAAGCGATTCAAGGTGAATTGTGGTCTAATCACCATAGCAACCAACGGAACTGTCCAATTATTGGGGACAGTACAGTGGTTCCTATGATAAGACCGAAAACCTCGTGTTTTATACAGATGTTTTTTGTAATAAAAAAAAAATGCAATCATTAAAAATCAGAAGTAATAAAGACAGAACCAAACCAAATCTGATAAAATCCCACTTTCATAAAAAATCTGCAATTCTAGAACGTATATATAATTGGTTACTATGGCCTTTCACCAGATATATTGCAAGATATTATTTCCAGGAAGATTAAAAATAAATCATCTGATCCCTGAAGATCATCGTCGTCATCATCATTATTATTAATCTACCTAATATGATGTTTCAGAACGTCGAGTACACATCTCCTTGGACAGCACTGGTCTTGGATTGGAATATCCGTTTGCTTACCTCCTCTTGAATGTATTGAAGCAGAAATGGGGAGGCTCTGAGGTTGTCCACAGGGATATTAAAGAAACCCTGGATCTCCTTTTGGTGCAGGTCCATGGTGATGATATGCGTGAGCCCTGTGAAGACAGACATTTACAACAGGACAAAGAACGTTAAACGTAACCTGGGCAATATACTGTTTATAACGCAAGCAGCGACTAATATTCCCAAGCCTTTTCCATAGATACGCGGTGGGCTTCCTCTGAAAAGAAGAACAGGTAGCCAGCCTTGTTTACTAGCATTCTACAACGTAGGCAGGGATTTTATATTAAATATAAGCCATATACTGCATGGCATCAATACAGCCGGCACAAAAAGTTGAAAAAATATTATTTATTTGAATAAAATAAACGCTCTGGTAAGTGATGTCGGGGCACATAGGCAGCCGGTTAAAGGTTAGTAGGAACTTAGATCTGGAAGCTGAAGCAGCAGCATGGCTTCTCGTACCAGTGTTCTTCAACGATGAATAAAACATAGCATTTCGGCTAGGAAGGATTTCATTATTTAACCAAAGTGGCCAGTTTGCACTGGTACGGGGAGTACGTACATATGTGTCTATGTATGTATGTATGTATGTATGTATTGTACGAAATACAAATACACACTTAAAATGAGAACAGATCCTCTTTAAGGGCAAATTCCAGCCATAATTTACACTTAAATTTAAATAAAGCATATACAGTGATGTGGTGCATCATGGGAGGATTCTGCACAATATGTATTTGCCCCTGTTCCCATCCCCCGGCTTTTTGCCGTACAGGAGATGTGTTCGGCTGGATATACCTCCTAACACGCGATACTTACAGTCAGACAGCTCCAGGGCTGGCTTGACGAATGTCGCAGGGGGTCTAACAAGACCAAGTCTGCAGGGATTTAATAGTCCCTTTAAACCGGCCAAAATACCATAAAAATGTTTAATGTTATAAATATCAAGGGGTTGCACACGAGGAATCGCAGGTGTATAAAAATAATTATATTATAATAATTAATTTAGGAAATTTCTAATGCCATAATCCCTGAGTGCAGTGTGCCCAACCGAAATGAAAAGCATTTGATATGATTAGAAATCAAGTGGCAAACTGACCTGCGTTGGAGAGCATGGAAGCCAGTAATTTGCATACAATGGAGCCCCTCTTGCGCATCTTGCACTGTTTGCTGTAGGGGAAATAGGGAATGACTCCAATAATGTTCCTTGCACAGGACGTCTTCAGGGCATACGCCATGATCAGAAGCTCCATCACGGCTGTGTTGACATCCCTGTGGGCCAAAAAAGGTTATTAAAAATATGAAATATTAACTGATCCTTAAAGCTATATCTCTCATATACGTACACATAGTATATATATATATATATATTATACACAATACACTTATATAGCATTACCCTTTTAAAACTTCAAAATGTGTCTTTCTCCAATAATTCAGAATCTCAAATTTTCACTTGCCACTTGATATCACATATGTCTATTACAGCGCTTTTCCTTCCATTGTATTTCCCCATAAAACATTAAAGCTACTCCTATGCAGACTAAGTGGGACATAGTTAATTTCCACCAAATTCTATGAATACCAAAAGCAGGTAAAACCAGCCCCGGTGAGCACGGGGAAAGGTAGGCGAGAGTAGCGACAGGGGGAGTCAGGCCAGGACGGGCAATAGGTCACATCGGACAAATGCCAGTCCAGCCCGACTCCAAGGGTCCCAAACTGTTTCCGTATTTCCATTGAGGGTGACCACCTGGGAAGGACTTCCCTATCCCCAGGATGGTCTGAGTCCCCCGTGGACCTCTGTTACTAGTGGGGAGGCGTTAATCAAGGTTCCTTACAAAACGTCTTTCATTCTTAAGTGGTGATGAATCGAGGAACGGCACACAGGGGGGACTTGAGAGTTTTATAATTACAAGTTTGTGTGAGAGAGACCGTTAAAAAATGCAAAATGTTTTCCTACAGGTAAAATGATCAATAGCAACGACAGCCCTTCTGCAGTATTTTCCATTCCTTCCTCTGTATCTGTGCTGTGCATACATTCTGTGAACGCGTACCATAAATAAAACATTTCACGCAACCTTCTGAACTACGCACGCGTTTCCATTTCAGAGGAACAAGCTGGTTCTTCATCGGAAAAGTCTGCTTAGTCGTCTGAGAACCACAAGCGTACAAGAACACCCTACAGGGACGCATCGAACCACGTGCTCGATACTTGTCAACACCAAAAGAGGCTTGTTACAAAAACAAACATTTATATTATACTTTTTTAACACTCAAGAATTAACAATAACTCAAGCTTTGCTTTATAGAAGGAGTAATTGCTGAAAACCCCCATCTACTTACCTGGGGAGGCCGACTTCTGCTCGTCGACGTCCGAGGTCTTCAGTGCACTAGATGGTCTCCAACCGTACAGGAGCCAGCTGTGTCCAAAAAGCACACTCAGCTCCACAATGCTAAAGTCCCTTTTATTACAATCTCATTTTGGACTAAAGCTGCTTCAGCTGCCATCCCAATAAGCACACAATATCAATATTTTAAAACTTGGCCATTTTCTATGGACTCCAATGCGTTGTACTGCATGTATTCTTGGGTTATTGGAGCAGGACAATTAGAACTTCATCTCATTTCAGTTCTCCCCCCCAGCTCCCTCTACTGGAACCAGGGAGAATTATATGAAAACTCCCAATGAAGTCACTGAAGCAGCAGCCCATCACATATATCCTAGCAAAGCATCCGTGTTCAGATAGCGTGCATGTGATTAAAACATACCGTTTTTAATGGCAGCTCAGCTTCCATTCACCAGAATGAGAGTTCTACTGAGCATGTGCAGGAAGCATACAGCAGTATGCTCCTTCCTTTCAGTAGGCAGCCAGGAGGCGGAGTTAAATGAGACAGAAGAACGCCAATCACCAGAGAGCCTGCAATTACTTTTTTCTGCCCGTTTAAAATCTACTTCATTTAAAAAAAAAGCCATAAAAACCACTGAAGGCTTTTCTTAACATCCCATCATGTTATGAATGGCAAGTACATTTTTGTTAAATTCTTAAAGCAATAAAACAAGCAAATAGGTCATTGATTGAGATGGCAGTATGGAATAAACATATGAACTCCTTGATTGACATGGGAATGAGGAAGACTGTAGTCTTAACGAGACAGGGGAATGTTAATATGCCTGTAATGTTTCCACAAACACCGTAGAGGACAGGCCAAGAGTTTTATAGAAGATAGAGGAGATGTTTCTCACTGTCCAGTCCTTGCTAGGTAATCGCTTACCTTATCCAGCAACAGAACGCCCCATACTCTGTGTCTACGTAGAAAGCATTTAACCTTTACAAAAGCATTAGTGACCTTGACGGTCAATTAAGCAGTCTGCGTGTGCTGTAAGGATAATAATGTCAGATCTAATCCCTAGTCAAAGACAGCTGTGCATAGCAGAGGAATGAGGCTACAGCTAGGCTTCTTATCCATACATCCCATGCTATTTTTTCTTTATACAAATGTTGGGAGGATGAGGAGTAGCAAGTCAGTGGTAGCAGATAAAATAACGAATGGAAATTTCCCTTGCATATGGCCTTGTATGCTGGTTATTTTTGAATTGAATATTTTAGGGATTTAGACACAGTGTTAGGTTGCCATATCAGCCATCGATAAGCAGGGGGTACCACTGCTAGATGCCTGCATGGAGCTGAGCTAGATGGGGAGACCTAAGATTGTCCTCCATCATAAAAGTTAAATATAGAGTGTGAAAGGCAGTTTAACACACACACCTTCACAACAGAGAACCATATATGATGTCACATCCCAGCGCTCATAAACCCTGCTCACACCCTCCCTAGTGAGCAAAGGTGCTGTATAGATGGTGGTCCACAACATAAAAAAATATGTCCTTAAAACAATTAGCTGATATGGCAGCCCTAAGTTGAAACCATGCTTGAATTGCTAAAATAACCAGTACAACTTTGAGTCCACACCATCAGAGGTGCATCATCCAACGTCAACACAAAGAAGCAGGTAACTCACCTTGGGATAGTTTGTATTATGAAAATATCCTGGCCTCGAACAGATTCCTGGATTTCCACTCTGGTTTCTAATAACAAAAATGGATATTACTGCATTAGCCCGATAAAAAAATTGAGTTTCAGGTCAAGTTGGTACCTGTTAATGGGCCATCACAGAAGAACATGTAGCGTTTTATTGTCCTGTCTACCCATTGTACAGAGATACGGAATTTGATGGTGCTATATAAAACAATAAATAATAATAATATAAGCTTTTGGGACCTCAGGGGTCCTTACTTCACCAATAAAAAGGTATCAACTTCTACTAATGATTCCTCTGACTTCTAAAAACATAGATCCACACTGACGAGTGGGGGGGGGGGAATGGAATGTATTTTTTAGTTTAAAGAGAATCAGTACTTTTATCTTACCTCCATTGGTTTCCTGGTAAACAACTGCTTTGCCCAATTCTACTCCCAACCTCCTAAGAGCGAATAGAAAATAATATATTATCTGTGACAGCAGATAAAAAGCCACCAACGATGTCTTCTGTCTGTTACAGGTCAACTCTTCCAACTTTAGTATTCTACATCAAAACAGCTGTCAACTTTATCTACGGCAGTATAAGGAAAATGACTGCTTGTTAGAGACATAAAGCAAGTTGGTGCTGCTCCTCGTTAAAGCAAAGTGTGTCTCTTTGACATGCTTCTGCTCCGTCTAACCTACATTCAGAAAATAGCAGGACTCATTGTGTAATGACATCCGTTCCATCTCAACCAAATCTGGATTTTCCTCTCAAAGTATGCCTGTATTCAAGGTCAACAAGTTTAAGTCTGGTTGACAATCACAGGAGATGTAGTTTAATAACAATTTGGTACTTTTGGATCTGACAATGCAGACATCGACGCTTCCATCAGTTGGTCCCTCCTGCCACAGTAGCTTAACCTGTGGAGAAGACCATCTTGGACACTGGATCACGACCTATTGCCTGGACTTGGCCTTGTATCGTTTTATACCATTATACTTCTTCATGCCAAAAACTCAATAGTGTTAATTAAAATAATTATTATAACTACTTCAGGAGAGACCATGGCTAGGTCTTCACATAGACCTTTATAATTCTTTGTTACACATTTCCTATCACCCACACCCAACGCACGCAGGCTCTTCACATACAACATCCTTCTTTTTTGCTCCTCTGTCGTGACTAAAATTCTAAGGTAAAGGAACAGTCATTTTTTTTCTTATACATAACCGATTGTACAAAACATTTCTGTCGGCCAGAAAATGTTTGTTTTAGCAATTCCTATTAAAAAGAGTCCACCCTCCCAATTCCATTTCTTACTCTGTGATTTTCTTAGCCAGTTCCACACAGGCTGCACTGGAGTTGGCCGAGAAGACTCTGTAACCGCTTCCGGCTGAATTCATAGTGTTGACACCATTAAGCCACTTTGGGGGCCGGGAGTAAGAGAAAACAGACTTGTGAGGCGTTAGCATCCTTCTTGGCATGATGAGGACCCCTGAAATACACTAATACAGCTCCCTCATCAGCACACACAGAAACCATCAGTAAAATCACAGGAGCAGATCATCTAATACAATGGAAAAGAAAACATAAGAGGTAGTGAGAGACACAAATGCCTGCAACAAAAATGGAAGGATTGGTAAAGAACGAGGACTACAAGCCTACAGAAGGAGGACCAATGTGACCAAGACAAGATTTTCAGATACTTTGAAATGTAATTCCATGCCGCTCATATATTCTGAAAGAAATCTTGGCCAACTACACTTTTCAAGTGGACTTCCTCAAACACCGTGCCATAGGTGCCTTCAACCAATATCGAGGTGTGCTAGATTTAGGAGCTATAGTGATTAAATATGGGTATGGGAACTGCAAACTGGGGGCCCGGGATTCAAAGAAAGGAGATCTCGGAACTTAAAAGAGGATCAGCAGAGAAAAAATTACAACCATAACAAGATAAAGGGAGCTTGACAGCAGTAGAGTGACAGAGGCTGAAACCAATAACTAGATAGCCAGCTGGATCCATATGGAAGTTTCCCTTCCTGTATTATGCCCACACTGGTATAAACACCACCACTATAAGCCAGTCGTCTGGACTTCATACAAAAAAGAGCTACAAGGATGACAAGAAGTTTTCCCAGGGACTGCCCGCAGCCAAATACAGCAACATCTTAAGGGGTTGTATGAAAAACAATACAATGAGGGTTCCATAGTGAGACAAAAAGTGGATGAAGGAGGAATGGACATTCATAAATCAAACGAGTGGAAGAGAGACAGTAGAGAGACTTCAACAAAGAGGAGGGATGGCAAAGAAACTCCAAGGGAAACAGTAAAGGCAAGAAAAACAACCTGGGAGCCTCATCTCAGACCGAGAACGCACAGCGCTGAAACAGAAGATACTCGGAAGGGGCATCGCTGGGTTTTTTTGCAGGCTTCCCATGCATTTTGGTTGGACAGTCTGATATGGTAATAGAGAGAGAGGTCTTCTCTGTAATGGTGCAAGTGAGCAAAAAATACGGTGATGACCCTGAGTAGGTACCCTTCTATAGGGCAGGCTGTTTCAGCGCTGTCCTTCCTCGGTCTGAGATGTGGTTCCTATGTTGTTTTTGTCGCCTACTTTTTACAAGGGCCACAACCAGGGGTACCGACAAAAGGCCACAAGAAAGGGAAGAGCGCCATAGAGAGGCCACCACAAGGGGGGGAGCGGCATAGAGAAGCCACAAGATGGGGAGGAGCAGCATAGAGAGGCCACCACAAGGGGGGAGCGGCATAGAGAGGCCACCACAAGGGGGGGCAAAGAGAAGCAAGGGGGAGCATAGAGAGCCACCACAAGGGGGGAGCAGCATAGAGAAGCCACAAGAGGGGAGGAGCAGCATAGAGAGCCACCACAAGGGGGCGGCATAGAGAGGCCACCACAAGGGGGGCGCATTAGAGAGGCCACCACAAGGGGGGTGCGGCATAGAGAGGCCACCACAAGGGGGGGTGCGGCATAGAGAGGCCACCACAAGGGGGGAGTGGCATAGAGAGGCCACCACAAGGGGGGGTGGCTTAGAGAGGCCACCACAAGGGGGGGTGGCTTAGGGAGGCCACCACAAGGGGGGGGTGGCTCAGGGAAGCCACCACAAGGAGGGGGTGACATAGAGAGGCCACACAAAAGGGGGTGTGGCTTAGGGAGGCTCTAAAAGAAGGGGAGTGACATAGAGAGGCCACAAAAAAAGGGGGGTTAGGTACATCACAACAAGAATACTTATCATTAAACGCCAATACGGAATGGTAAATATTATAATACCGAAAGATAAAGACAGGCGAAATAAACAGGCAGGAATCATGGAGTCAATAAGCGGACGCAGGTAGGGATCGAGAGCTGGATAACAGCGTGAGGAGCGAAGCTCCGGGCAGACAAAGATTAGAAAGCGTATTCGACAGAACATAAAGCGGTGGAAGAGAAAGCGGGGATTCGCGGCGTACATACACGAGTACGTTCCGGGAGCCTGCGGTGTTTTCTTCTGAGGATCGAGCCCTTCAAACTTCTCTCGACCCCGTAGTGCGCGGTCACGCTATGGGTTGCGCGCGTGACTCAGCTGCTGTTGCGCATGCGAAGATTGCAAGTCGCCATCTTTGGTGTGGGCATCCTGGAATTTGCCCAAGGCTTTAGTATACGTTATGAGGGCAATGCGTTTCGTAGACCTCGCGCTCACAGGATGAATATAAAAGTCACCCGGTCCCTTTACTCTGTGTCTCTGGGTTTTTTTCACCTGAACCGGGCACCTTACATATGATTATTACAACGTCTGTACGATTTGTAAATTTAGTTTCTGCCATTAGTGAGTCGCTACAATAGGTTCTTTGTAATAATGGGGTATTAAAGGCTTCGATATGTCGCATGTTACTGGTTATGTAAATGAAAAATTATTGTTTTATATAGCACCATCAGATGCCACAGCGCTGTACAAAGGGTAATGCAATAAACACAAACTCATAATTACTGCATTGCCTCTTTATTGGACTGACATTTAATGTTAAATTAACAGTAATGCCTAATTTTCTTCTTTTTTTGCGTCACCAATGCCCAGGTTTCTAACAGAAACAGAGTTTGCCGGCAGCCCGCTGGGCACATCTAGTCTGTCCATGAGAGAAGAGTTTCTCCTAGAAGCCCCGTTAGTTTATATCTTATTTGCAGCGCCTACGGGTTTAAAGGGACACTCCAGCCATCATATATATTTTAAAGCATATAATGCTCACGCGCATGGAGGGGGGATTCTGCAGCCCCCAACGTACATCTGCAGACCCCGAGAACAGCTACCTGGAGCCCTCCCTTTTCCGGATTCTGGTGGGCTCCCCGCACGCTAACTCCACACAAGTCTCCCCATTAATGTTAATGGGACCCAGTGACTGGTTCCTTGAAGCTGTCAATCAGCAAAAGAATCAGATCATGAAGGAAGAATGTCCTTCTCTGTCAGATAATTGCTTCCGGGTTTTTTTTTTTGTTAGGAATGCATATTAAAGTACTTACAGTCATAATGCACATTAAACAGCATCTGCCCCGTAAACACCCACTTCTACCCCTATGAGATCAATACAACAGGTGCTCATCCATAAGTGGCTTTCACCCATCCTAGCCTGTTCTAGCCTTCCTCGCAGCTGGTTTCATGCTTGACTCACACTTTTTTCTAAACACAAATGTGCTCCGCAACAAGCAATTATCCTTTTATCTGCCCTACATCCGCCTAACAGTCAGAAAGTCGGAACGGTAAAGAAAGGGGATTATTTAGGCAGCTGAACAAACCGTGCCGGCATGTTCAAGTTACATCTATATTTGTGAATTATATACCGTATTTCTAACATTTTTGATCAGCATTGCGGTTGGCCTGATACAGGTAGACTGATGGCCTTAAAAGCTATGTTTAAAAATGATATTACAATGTGCCGTGGCATGCCACAATAAATGCAATTCTAAGAGTTGTAGGATAGAGTCGAATCATAACGACCACCAAATGTATTTGTTAGTTAAGTGTTAGCTTTTGAATGCATTAAATCAGTTTTATCTGGGCCAATCTGTAGTGAGGGGCACACATTGTTTCTGCTGGCCTTCCAGTAATACTTGAGGACGGGTCAGATTCATGTAACAGGTCTTGGTGTAACAAACGGGCACATTAACCTTCGCTCATAAAGCTGGTCACACTTGTGGACCATCAGCGTCTGCACTATTCCATCCATGCTTTCAAAACGTGTTGTCCATCATTGCCTTTGTCAGCCTGTAGGCCACGCCAATATGGCAGCCCAGTACTCCTTGGTCTTCAATTGTTCTACATCCTAAGATCCCATTCCTCTTATTATCTATTTGCCAGCCTCCTGTTTATTTGTGGCCCCTTGGCAGCATCACAAATATCTGTTGGCTTACATGTTCCTGCCCTAGATCTTGCTAACTTTAGATATTAATTATCCTTTTCACTTAATCCCCAGTTAGAACCTGCAGTTGGCAACCCCTTCCTCCAACTTCCATTCAGCTTCTATGTATACCATTCTCAGCAGTTTGTTTATTTAACCATGGAACATATCCTACTACTACTACTACTATATCAATAAGGTCCATTTTAAACACATAGCAATCTTCACAGATGATATATTTTACTAAAACGGTAATACTGGGTCCATGCTAGCACTAGAACGACGGGGAATTGAGCCCAGAGTTAGAATGACCATGCTAGCAGCTAACAACAAATAAAAAGAAAACAATGACCAAACACTTTCCAACTTCAAGTATTAAAACCCAGATATAACCTGAATTGTAAAATTTATTATAAGATGAGAGGTGGCTGAATACGAAATTGTTAATGTCCAAAATTGTCCAGGAAGAACTCACCTTGGAGTTTCTGAAAACAAATGTCACATGACATTATAAATAAAAGTTATTATTATTAATGACGATGCATCTGCCTTTTTTTTTTAGAAACATGACATGTAGTGTGATGTCAACAAGCGGAAACTTCTATTTCTACCCACTTTTTAGGTGATCCATTCAGAGGGTTTACAATGGAAACAGGTAAAAGAGGTCTTCTTTTCACAGAAAATCCCACAGAAGATGCATTTTTCTTTACATTTTGCTTAGCTCTTTAAATCAGTTATGACCTAACAGAATCCCGAAATAAACAAACTACAGAAAGTGACGTGGTCTCGGGTTACAGGGAAGCAGACGATAAGTGTCAGGAAAACACATGTCGCTGGAGTGTCAATTAGGTAAGGTCTAATGTGACCGCTGATACCACACAAGCACCACACTGCCAGAGGAACTCACAATCGTACCTCATACACAGGGAAGACTTATTTACAAAGGTTTGTGAGTAGAAGCAGCCTCATGAAGCCCCCAAAGTCCTCACTTTGAAGCTACTTCTTCCTGGTAAAAACATTGTAACAATAAATTAATAAATACATTTCAGGGAGACAGAACCCGGGCTTCTTCTTCCTTCCAGACCCAGCAGTGGATGTCCAAAGACCTTCGTACGGTTTTCCCATGTTTCCCTGCACATTGATTCCATTTCTCTAGTCCATGATCTGTTATTATTATTATCTTGCCTTTTGTCTTCCTAGAAACATTTGACAACAGAATCATTTGGTCCATCTAGTCTATCCCGTCCTCATTCTGCTGCAGAGAGGACGTTGCTAAAAGCTTTTGACCAAGAAGATCTAAACAACTGTTTGTCCAGCAAAATTAAGACCTTGAGTAAAAACTTCAAATCACATTTTTCTTGACAATCGGCACACTATTAATAACTACACACGTTGCAGCTTCTTGAGAAAGAGTTTTTTTGGAATTAAAAAAGACATACAATTGGGCAGATCACTGGGTTCAGAAGATTTTGCCGTAATAGCAACGTCTTGTTTCACAGTAAACAGGTAGATGAGTTAAACTAGCAATATACGTGTAGTGGGAACAAGATTGACCAAGAGGTCCCTGACTGTGGCTGCCGCTTTCCTCACAGTGTAAGCCGGCTTAAAGTAGGTAGCCGCTATGGCTCTCCGAGTAAAGCAAGCTGCTCGCCTGCGGTTATGGCTAGCCAGTGGAGTGTTGAACATGTAGGGTTTATTTAGTATGACCAATGAATTTAACCCTGAGAAGGTAAGACGGAAGGACCCGGCCAGGGTTTTCCGATTAGCTAGGGAGTGGAAGGGGCAACCAACTGGAATGGTGTTTACAGTTTGAACTGGGAAACCTGAACATGGTCATACAGGTACCAAGGAGATTCAAGGGAGTATTATTGGGGAGGGTTATTGGGGCAAGGGCCACATCTGCCAATGGGCTATGATACAAACACGATAACGATAGCATAACGCAGTAACAGGAATAACACAACAGTAATTACACAGTAACAGGGTTGGGTCCAGTTACAATACATTTTAAATATTGCTGTGCTGAACATCTATTGATCCAGCTATTCATGCAAGGCTCTGCTTCAAGAATTATTGACTAGCTCTTATCTACAGAATTCAAGGTTAGGCAAAAGTAGGAGTGTTTGGTTGTAAAAGTTTTTACAGATATGAAAGCGTGTCCAACTAATTCTCAGTGAAAACCTAATTATGAGAATGGGAGAGGCTGCATGGTGACATGTTGGTTGTTCGCACCGTGAAGTTGTTTTATTAAATGGGTCTCTATCTAGTTATGTCTGTAAAGCAGTAAATGGGCCGTCACTCCTTTTGAGATTACAATAAGCGAGTTTCAGAGCAATCAGAGTGCTAAGACCTGCCAGAGGTCTGGAGAGAAAGGAATTCAATCCACAAGAGGATTGCACCTGTGCTACGAGACCCAGAGAGAAAGCGGGGCCGACAGCTTACTGGGTGAACCTATTCTGTGTACCTACTATAATAACTAACGTACATAACATAAATAATAACACACAGACACAACATTATACATATAAACACGTAACACATTTTCACGACATTCTACAGAATCCCCTCATATGCATTTGCCCCTTTCCTCTTCTTCCCAGCTACAGTATATGCCAGGGGTGTCCAACCTGCGGTCCTCCAGCTGCTGCAGGACTACATCTCCCATAATGCTCTTTCAGCTAAGCACACTATATATGTACTGCCAGTCAGTTCCAGCTCACCAAACCTGCAGGTGGTGATCTATTCAGACCCCATGCACATTGGTTCCAGTGTGAGCACTTTCCTGCCAGCGACCAATCTGTGGCAAGAATCTTCAGACCACGGAGGAGGAGGACAACTGCAGTTTCTACTTGGGCTAAGTGTTTTTTAATAAGCATTCTTTTTGTAGTGGGACTGTCAGGGACACAAAAACCTTTAGACCAATTAACCTGATGACTTTGCTCAAGCACACCCTTCTGAAAAAGATATATGGGTGACTAATTATCCCAAGAAAAGACAATACATGTAAAATTTGTCTTCAGTACAAACAGGGTTTGGGGGCAGTCAGCGTAACCTTATTTATTAATTCCTGCTGAAATAGCAGCACAAGCACACCTAGAATTGTCCAGCCGTCTGCACAACCTTCTAACACCACACTACCTGCAGTTAACCCCTGCTACCCCATTGAAGGATAAGGGAAATGACATCACTGGATGCGGCGCTAAATTGCCCCCAGTTCATGTTAGGGCAAAATGAGAGAGCATTCGGTAACATCCTCTCCCCCAACTGGAGATAATGGCAAGCGCGGCCATTATGGCCGAAGTTCCTGCCAGGTTATGTCCACAGAGATGAAGACGAAGACAGAAGATAGAAGACAAGGGGAAACATAAAAGATAGAAGATGAAGAAGGTGCAAAACTGCTCGGCGGAAGTGGTCTGCAGAGAATGCAGGGAAACATTTAGAGAGTGAACGATAATTGTCCGATTCGTGGGGGGGGGGGTCTGGTTTCGTTTTTAAGGGCTTTGTACAAATCCAAAGTGTACAAATGGTTCTTATCTGGCATCAAATTCTAGGTTTCTATGTCTTAATTTCAAGGGAATCTCCTCTAATCCATCATTACAAGTCTACTCTTATTTTATACCTCCTCATCACTTTTACATTGTGGAATATCACGTTGATCATATTATGAGCAGCGCCATGATTTACTGCACAGGTTAGTGGGACTAAAAAAGCTGCACCAAATTATCCAATGATACTTCTATATCAATAATAATTATAATTTGATTGGAAAGTCTCTTGAGCCATAAGAGGTAGGTTATTGTTGAGGCGCTAAGGACGCTATAGCTTCTTCTTCAAGAATAGGCACAGATGAAATCATCATGGCATGTCATACATAAACACATGTC
Organism: Spea multiplicata; assembly: GCA_009364415.1. Lineage (NCBI taxonomy): Eukaryota > Metazoa > Chordata > Amphibia > Anura > Pelobatidae > Spea > Spea multiplicata. The sequence goes on along the minus strand of VKOC01001025.1, from coordinate 70,945 downwards.
ATACATAAACACATAAAGTTATTATGAAATGCAAGAAGGAATTCGCACAAGAGGTGGGGGTTGAAAGATGAAAACAGATGGGATACAAATAGATCAGGGTCAAATCAGTTACAGTAACAGTTGCCGCAAAGGAACATAACCTAGAAATTAAGAGCAAGAACGTTTGGAATCCAGTAAAACATTTAGTGCATAAGAAATTGTTTGCAAAGGCAAAATTGATTTTCTTACAAATCAATTAACATAAAAATGCAAATTTATGTCACATTAACTGTTATGTCAAGGCATTAATACCATTGGTCAGTTTAGACATGTCAATCAAACTATTTCTTTACCAATAAAACTTTATGGACATTTCACACCTTTCAGTGCCAAACACAACGGAGATTATTTCCATTATTTATTGCTTCATATTCAGGACATAACGATTAAAAACTAGTAAATAAAATAACAATTGGACTTAGAGAAACAACAAGTGAGGAGGCTCTGCTCAAACAAGCTTACAATCTAAATGGAGTTGGGGTATATATATATATATATATATATATATCAGCGCTACGGAATTTGATGGTGCTATATATAACAATAAAAATAATAATCATAGTATGGACAAGTATTGGGACACCTGCTTATTACACCAACAGGGACTTTTATGGCATTGCATTCTAAATACATAGACATTAATGTTAAGTTGGTTCCACTTTGCAGCTTCCACTCTACTGAGAAGGCTTTCCACAAGATTTTGGAGAGTTTCTGTGGGAATTTTTGCCCATTGATCCAGTAGAGTATTTGTGAGGTCAGACGTTGACGTTAGATGAAAAGGCCTGGCTCACAATCTCCGTTCCAGTTCATCCCAAAGGGTAGGGTTGATGGGGTTGAGGTCAATGCGGCCGGTCAAGTTCTTCCACACCATGAGCGTATGGTGTTTTGTCTGTTACTGTATGAGACTAGTGTGAGTGTGTATGTCAGCATATAGTGTTAGAGTGTGTATAAGTGCATGGTGTTAGCACGCGTGTGCATGAGTGTATGGTATTAGTGTAAATGTGTGTTACTGTAAAGTGTTGGAGTTTGTGAGCATACAATGGTGGCATGTGTGTGTGTTTGTTCCTCTATGGTGTTAGAGTGCAGTATGTAAGTGTAAATGTATGGTGTAAGTGTGAGTGCGTGTCTGTTAATATTTGGTGTTAGCATGTGTATGGAGGTGGTTGTCAGCATATAGTATTATCATGCATTAGTATGCATGTCAGTGCACGTGTTGCAGTGTCAGGGGTGAATCTAGAGTGAGTGGCGTCTGAGAGGAGGAGCAGGATGAATAATGTGTGTGAATGTCAGTGTACAACGTTAGAGTGAGTGGATGTTAGAGTGAGTCTGAGTGTTAGGATGTTTACTTGTTAGCTATGAGGGGGACACTGAAAAAAATACTGCACCCAGATACTACTAGTTGAGGGGGAGTCTAGCTACTTCGAGTATCCAATCACAAACATTAGAGCACACAGGAGGTGTTCCATTGCAGCGCTGGAGTTGCAGCTTCTTCTGATAATAAGTAATTATTTCTTTTAGTTTACAAATTATTGTAATATGCATTCTTTGTTCAGGACCGTGCCGGACCACTGGAGTGTCCATGTACTAGCCAACACTTTTTTTCCAATCTAATCACCGCTCTTAACAGATCAGCATTTCAGCTGAGCGATCGGTTACATGGCAAATATTATTTTTTTACCATTGCTCGCATTTTCACTCACCTACAATGTTTCACTCATGTACAAAACACACAAAAAAAGAAAAAAAAACAATAGGGCGCATGATCCAGAAAAGCCATGGGCTCGATCTGTTTCAGGATCTTTCCATATTATGTTGCATCTCTTTGTTATTGTTGTTTACAGGGGATTTTTGCGAGACGCCAACTCGGAGACGAGAAGAGCCTCTGACCGCGTGACCCCCTAACAGGAATAAACTGTCACATACCGGCCGCTAGAAAGCGAGCCTGTCACATAAGTAACAGTGGGTCAGCGTGCCATTAATCACACATAGTGTGCCAAGCCGTCACATTCTCAGACAGAGTATGGCCGTTAAACATGGATTGCCGTCTCTGAACCTGCTGTATACAATGACTGCACTTGTTACAGAGAAGCACAGGCAGAGGAAAGCAGGACATACAAACATTGTGCCGGCGCTTGTGAAAATCTGATCTTTCAGCAATTTGTCATAACATAAGGAGATACAAATTACCCGATCACAAAGTATTTTAAACAATGACACTTAGATCCATACAGCCGGGGGCAGATTACGGAGGACCTGCATACGGTGCATTTATGAGGCACAGATCCATTATGCCCCCTTGCCAGTGGCATCTGTTGTGGTGCTGCCCGCTTACAGGATACTGCCAAGGGACCTAGTGTGCCTAGGCCAAAATACATCGCTGCTAGAAAATGATAATTATAACACAGACAATACGATGGAGCACAGATCCATATGTTTGTGCTGGAGAAGGTATTGACCATTCAGTCCCTCATTAAATTCAAAGCTGCGGCTCATGACTAGTAAACCTAGTAAACAGACTTTTTGTTCATTTCGTTTTTTTTGTTAATTTCTTTCCGGGCAAAAATTTTCATTTCCTGCCCTTTCGGTTCCGACAAATCTTTTTTTAATTTGGGAACGAAATTCGGAGGTCAAAAACACGTCTCATTCTCTGTCTCCCAATCCTGTCTGTGCCCCTGCATCCTCCCCCTACCTTGTATCTGCCCCCCCCCCATCTGATCACTTACCTTCTCCAGCCGTTTTCTTATCTCCACTGATATCTTGGCAGGTGCAGAGACCAAGCTGACAGGGAGCGGGTAGGAGGGGGGGGTCAGTATGTGAGACAGTGCCCTGCTGCATAAAAAAAAAACACAGGAAAAGGAATGGGACACACAGTTGCTTCTCTGTAGAAGTACATTAATGCACAGCTTTCCATACACACAGGAAATGGTATTATTATTTATGCTACTCCTGAGATTTTTTTTTAACGTAATAAAGTTTTATTTACAGTAAGGAGGACTTACTTTAACGAGAGGGTAGTGAATATATGGAACAGCGTCCCAGCAGACTCGGGATTTGTACTTTCATTTAACTTAATAAAGTCATTATTTCTTCATCTTTGCACCTATCTTATGTAAGTTGGTGTTTTGGTTGGGATTTGTAAAGATATTAAAAGTTTAATTTTAGCGTAATCTTTGATCTCTAAATTTTGTAACTACTGGCAACCGTCCCGGAAAGTTGTATCGCCTTTGTTTTTCGGAGATTCGTACATCGAAAACATTTAACGTGTTACAGTGACACCTATTGACTACTTTGTATATTGCAAGTTTCAACAAGGATATTAAATATTTCCAACACTGAAGAGGCATTTATGATTAATGTAAAATTTAGGCAGCTATTATGAAAATAAACAAAAATAAAAATGACAAGTTTAGAATATTTAGTGGCTGTGTGTTCATTTATTTTGAGGGGACAGCACATTTACTCTGTTAAACAGGCTGTACACTCACTACTTTACATTGTAGTGTATTGTATATGTATATATATATATATACTTACCCAGAATCCCTTGCAGTGGTGGTAGAACTACCAGATTTCTGCAGGAAAAACAAGTCTTCTGGCTTGTCTGGCGGATGTAGATTAATATTTTTAGTGGAGGGGTATTCCATAACACTCCCCACCATAGTTAATTTGATAAATATATCCTGTATATATTTATATAGGCCGCTCAGCCATAACATTATGATCACCTGCCTACTATTATATGGGTACCCCTTTTGATGGCAAAACAGACCTGACCTTTTGAAGCATGGCCTCCATTAGACCTCTGAAGGTGTGCCGTGCCGTGCCGTGCCGTGCCGTGCCGTGCCGTGCCGTGCCGTGCCGTGCCGTGCTATCGGTCAGCAGCAGATCCTTTAATTCCTGTAAATAGCAAGGTGGGGCCTCCATGGATCAGAGTCGTTTGTCCAGCACATCCCACAGGTGCTCGATTGTATTGATATCTGGGGAATTTGGAGGCCAAGTCAACACCTTGAACTCGTTGTGTTCCTCAAGCCATTCCTCAAGCCATTTTTGCTTTGTGGCAGCTGAAAGAAGCCACTGCCATCAGGGAATATCATACCTCTCAACATTTCAAATTCTGAAAAAGGGACAATTTTTTTTTAATCGCTCTCGCACAACTCACCAATGCAAGCAATTGCATTTTACTTTGTTGCGCTTGCATCGCCACGCATCATTTTTGTCAGCACAGTCATGCATATTAAAAATAACCAACACATTGAATTGAATTACTATGAGGCTCACCCAGACATATTACTTACATGATGCTGGCTGAGTATCATGGGAAGTGCAGTTAACAGGAGATAAAGCTGCAGATGTTAGCTGTGAACTTCAATTCCCATGATGCTCAGCCAGCCAGGAGTCCACCATGACTATGCATCATGGGGGTTGTAATCCACAACTAACACCTGTCACATTATCTGCTGTTAACTACAGTTCCCATGAGGCTCAACCAGACATACTGCTCCCACAATGCTGGCTGAGCATCATGGGACGTGCAGTCAACAGTAAGGCTGCAGATGTTAGCTGTGAACCACAATTCCCATGATTCTCAGCCAGGTGTCCACCATGATGCTGGCTGAGCATCATTGGAAGAGTAGTCCACAGCAGCACAGATTATATTTTTTTAATTTAAAAAAAAAAATAATGTTAGCCTCCCTCACAGATTCTTTGCACACATCTGCCCATTAACACACAATATACACATACACTGCTCTTACACACACCTGCCATTTACACACATATACACTACACTGGCCTTACACACACCTGCCCATTTACACACATATACACATACACTGCATGACGCCACACCTGCCCATTTACACACATATACACATATAAATACTGGCCTTACACACACCTGAACCATTAACACACATATACACATACACTGCTCTTACACACACCTGAACCATTAACACACATATACACATACACTGCTCTTACACACACACCTGCCCATTAACACACATACACAATGCCTTTAGACACACTGACCCATAAACACACATATACGCATACACTGCATTTACATACACCTGCCCCTATACACACAAGCACTGCCCATACACACACCGACCCATTAACTCACATATACACATACACTGCCCTGACACACACCTGCCCATACACAATGCCTTTAGACACACCTGCCCATAAACACACATATACACATACACTGCCCTGACACATGAGAAGCTCAGAGAAGCATACCATATTAGCTGCTAGAACTTCCTTGTCGCTGATACACATACTGGGGAACTCTCCGGTCTCATCCCCAGTGCCACCAGATACCATAGCGCCGTTACAATCAGCGGTATAATTTAAAATCACACACAATAACAAACTGGTACAAAAAAGAGGGCACTGCTCTTGTGAGCTTACAATCTAGTCGGTGGTTGAGGGGGAAGTGAGACAGTAGGAGAGGACGGCTTGGATGAGGATGAGTTGATAAGTTCATAAGCGTATGGATGATCTGTAGAGATGGTTGATCATTCAAGTGGCTTGATTAGGATGCTGGCTGAGACCACAGGGGGGAGGAGGGCATCTGCTGCAGCAGGGTCAGGTAAGTGTTTTTTTCCCTTTTTTCATTTTGTAACAATAAATATAGACGTACAGAGATCTTTAATATTTATTCTTCTTTGAGAAAGGGGTTAGATGCATTATGACACACAATATGACGCAAGTATGCCACACATGCATGGGCACGCAGCATTCTGCGGCAGAGGATTGTGGATGCATAATGCAGCCGACTGAATTAAATCTCTTTTCTCTTTGCAGCCTATTGGCCGGCACAATGTATTTTTCAATGACAGCTGCTCTTTAAACACTAGATCACTGGCTCCCATTTGTTATGCCTGACGACACCACCAGGGGGCAGCAGAGAGTGCTGAGTGCTTTAAACTCGGCGAGTCCCATAAAAGCGGTGACCGTCCGACCGGATGATCATCCCGGGAGCGCTCTCCGGTGTGCTCGGTGTCTCTCTGCCTATCCTCTCCTCCGATTCATTTATTCTACGGCAAATCCAATCATTTATTTACTATTTTTACTAACAGCCATTAATAATTTGAAAACATCTCCAAGGATGGAGCCTGGCAGTGGGTCACTCAAGGGCTCCTCCGAAGTTCTGCTCTGTGATACATTCACCTTGGTGGGGAGTGGGGACTTTGTAGTCTCCCTTCTACTAACTCGAAGTGAATTCCTGATACAGAGCCTGCCTGATGGCCCCCGGGGCCCCCCCAGCACCGGCTGCTTCTTAACCGACCTCATCGGGTGCCGATCCTTCCGGGGTAAAGAGAAATCAGACATCGGTGGCTACTTTACTGTTGTCTTTTACCCCCTAATTGGGGATTCGGGGTCTGCACTTTATCGCCAGCGAGTTTCAAGGACTTTCCGCAAAGCGATTTCGCAGGACAAGGAGGAGAACCTCAACATCGCCAGGACTTGGGCACAGAAGATCAGACAGTTGGCAGAGCAGAAAGGTGAGGGCATGGGGGGATGGGCAGTAAAAGGCACATAACCCTCTGTATGATACTAGCTGGATCCATACATTAGAAAGCAGAACATTCATGCAAACCCTGAGAAACTCCAAACCCTAATCCAACTTGTATGGGGTTCCTTGATGATGATGATGATGATGATCTCTGTATTGTTGTCATGAGCTTTGTTTCTACAAACAGTATTGTTGCTGCTTGGATATCAAACTTAGTGGTTGCCATATAAGCTGAGAGGACATAATGAGTGATAACCCCTTTACTGGGCTGATTAATTGCCCTCTCTATATGTATGAATAAATGATCATGGACATTAGAGTTCTGACATGACAAACAATGGCTAAATTAGTTATGACATCATATTATAAACTGATATATCCATTGTATTTGATCTTATTAAAATACAACTGAAAAGTAACATTTTTATCTTCCCCCCAGATTGTATGTTTTTTAAAAGCAATTTCGGTACCTACGTGCATTATTATTATTTATTTATTAATTTTATATAGCACCATCATATTCCGTAGCGCTGTACAACGGGATCGGCCTGTTCTCTTTGCAGTGACCTACCGAGGCATAGCATCATGCACCTGCGCAGAACTTTATATCCGCCACACCATCTAGGTGTAACTTGCCGGTGAAACAGGTGTTACGGGTTGGGGCGCATTCCCAAAGCACAGGTTCTAATTAGTGGGAGTTTCCTAAACTGCCTTGCATTATACATTCACGTGGTTATAGTGATGATGAATGAATAATGAATGGTTTAGCCCATATAATGTTGTGTAAACAGTTAAGAATGATGCCTGTATAATAAATAATGCCCTGCGTACTCAAAATCAGCATTGGTGGACTGTGAGCTTCTCATGGATTTATTATTATTATTTTTTTTTTTTATTGGGCATCAACAAACGGCTACATAACAAATATAACAAATATACATACACACACATTAGGAGAAGAAATCCCTGCCCGTGAGCTGCCATCTAGCCTTATGGTACTTTACACAAAGTTCCTGGCAGGAATGATGGGCTTTTGAGGGCCCCGCTCGTGAGCTTAAAATCTACATTTTGTTTTGAAAATAGGATGAGCAGATTTCTGCATTAACGAGGGATGATTTAAAACCATTGCCCCGTTATTTAGCATCTCCATGGTTAAGGGGGACATCTGGTCTCCTTCATACTCATTAGTCTACCACCATAACCAGAAATGCTCCATAAAACACAATCGGATGAATATGTGGAATGTTTTTGATTTAAAGTTGGGTAAGCCGGAGGGTGTCTGGCACAAGATGTTGTCTGTCTGGAGGCGACATGAGAATTCATGACATGTATGATTGTTGACCAGGATGTGTTAGGCTAGAGTTTGGTACAGAGGTGGGCAACACCTCACCCAACACTCTCCTTTTTTTGTACAACTAGGATCCTGCTTGAAAGGCCCATAGATACCTTTTTAGCTCGGAATTATTTATTTAATAGCACACCGTCCCCAACCACAGAGGGTATGTAGACCTCAACACCAGCCGATGATCATCAGAAGCAGCAAGTGGTGATAATCCATAGGAGGGACTTCCTTTCTATGGTGACCCTGACAAGAGCTTGGCTGTGCATTACTGATAAGGTGCTGATAAAGACTTCTCAGAACCCAAACATCACTTAACCGTTTCCATATAGTGTGTTTATTATCTTGTGTGTACACAAATACATATATCAACAACATTAAGTGTATTTGTGTTCACTGTTATATGTAATTCCTACCTCCCAAGTGTCCCTGTTTGGGAACCAAGTCCTTATCCTTCTTTCCTCCCCTGAAGTTCTAGGAGCTCTAAATATTTGTCCCTCTTTGGCCATTTGGAATGTTGGGGGGTATGTATAATTAAATATTTATACAATGTGTACATGTAGATCATGGCACAGAGTAACGCATTATGTTTGTGGATATTAGTATTTCAATTGGACAGCATAACGTTCACATTAATGCTATCTTCAAAGTTAGTCTAATGTCCCTGACACCCCATCTATATTAAAGAAAAACTTACCTGGCGCAGAATATGCAGTCATGCAGCAAATCTGCCACCTCCTGACATTTTCTGCCACTGATTGGCTGCTTGAAGCTGTCAATCAGTGGCAGGAATGTCCTCCCATTGAAGTCAATAGGAAAACCGTACACGTGTAGTGGGGTCCAAACAGACCCCAGCATGGTGCGTTCGCCAGAGCTGGCACTGACTGGAGGTGAGTACATCATGTGCAGGGAGATGCATTCGGCCAAATGCATCTCCTGCAGGGCATTTAGCTTGGAAGGAACATTGCGTGTATGCTCCCATATGGGTTAAAGGTGAGTATTAATGTACTTTAATATGCATTCTTCATTTGTGAGGCTGTATGAGTCACACAAATATACTGGTAACCAAGTATGCCTCAAATAAACCGCATTGACTTATTGACTTTTTTATTCCTCAGGACAGCCCTCCGTCATACCCACCCCACCACGCCTTCTAGTATTGCTGAATCCCCATGGGGGGACTGGTAAAGCCCTGACACTTTTCCAGACACATGTGATTCCCATGCTAACAGACGCTGATGCTCGCTTTACCCTGCTGGTGACAGGTACGCATGCCCAATACCACCAGGATGGGGAAGAGGGTAAAGGGTTGTCTACAGATTTCATCTTTGATCATCAGACAAATTATATGGACCTGTGCTCAGTAAATCCTATCTCAATAAGTTGGCCATCTAAAGTCAGCCCTCTTTATCTAAAGTTATTTAATATAAGTAAAGGGGGTTGGCTTATATACATTAGAACTGCCTAATATTGAGAGCAATGGCTTTAGCAGCGATAGACTGCACTAGACTTTCTCGTACAGAAACCAAGAGGCCACCACAAGGGGGGGGGAGCGGCATAAAGAGGCCACCACAATTAAGTGAGGTAAAGGGACTGAGATGATTTGCTCTTGCACCATTTTCTGTCTCCTGGATCCACAGAGAGGCCTAATCAGGCTCGTGAACTGGTGCGGGACGAAGATCTGTCTCGGTGGGACGTCATCGTTGTGATGTCAGGGGATGGGCTCATGTTTGAGGTAATGACTCATCATACGAATGTTCTTCAGCCAGTAATAATCTAACATTTTGGGATTGCTCTCTTGTGTTTCATGGAACAAATTACTTCCTAAAATAGACTAAATTGCCTTTTATCCTAGGTTATTAATGGGTTAATGGAGCGACCTGACTGGACAAATGCTATTAAAAAAACCCTTGCTATTCTCCCTGGAGGGTCGGGGAATGCCTTGGCTGCGTCCATCAATCACTATTCTGGGTAAGGAAAGCACTACCTACCGTTTTCACCAAACCTCCACATTTAATCGACGCACATTTGGTTTGTTTCTGTGGAGAAAGGAATGATCTGGTGTGTTAGAGAGATTGTGTGGCAGATGTCACTGCCATTGTTGAGAAGGAACTCCAATGGGTCCCCTGGGACGTTAATTGATGGTTTGGATTTAGGCTTTCAAGAAGTAAACAGATGGGATGTGAGTTTTGAGAGGCGCAGCACTCCCCCCACTAGAGGGGTCATTATATTATCTGCTCTTCTTACCATAATGTTTAGTTACCTACCCTACATCACGATAGACACTGATCTACAACTTACAGTCATCTTGGTAGATTTAACATTTGCATTTGCTTATCTTCTTCTAGGTACCAGCAGGTGACGGGCACGAAACTCCTGACCAATTGTGCTTTTGTATTGTGCAAAGGTCAACCACAACCTCTGGACCTTGTCTCTCTTACCACCTCCTCCGGAAAGCGGATCGTCTCCTTTCTAAGCTTGGCCTGGGGATTTGTATCCGATGTGGATATCGAGAGCGAGAAGTACAGATTCCTCGGTGATTTGCGTTTTTCCGTTGGTACCTTTGTACGACTAACTGCTCTCCGTACATACCGAGGTCGTCTTTCCTACTTGAAGGCTAATCCTTGTTTGGGTGAAAAGGGGGATATTAAAGAAGCCAAACGGACCATAAATTCAGACAACTGTGCAATGAGCCCTCATTTGGACAGCGTAATGCTGCAAGAATTAAGAGATCCCCTCCTTCCGCGATTGGATCAGCCCATTCCAAATCACTGGACTGTAGTTCCTGAGGATCAATTTGCTCTTGTCCTAGCGCTCTACCAGTCTCACCTTGGAGCTGACCTTTATACAGCTCCTATGGTTAAAAATCTCGGAGAAGGGATTATTCATCTGTTCTACGCTACATCCAGAATTTCCCGGGCCTCTCTTCTTAAACTTTTTCTATCTATGGAGAAGGGCACACACGTGGATGCTGACATTCCCCATTTAATGCACGTCCCTGTCCATGCTTTCCGAATAGAACCTTTCCAACACACAGGCATCATGACTGTAGATGGGGAGGTCATCCCCTGTGGCCCGATCCATGGTCAAATTCACAGTTGCCTTGGACGTGTTATTTCCATGCCACAGAAAACGTGATCTACTTGCTACATTTAGAGTAATAATTGACAGATCCTTTCCATGGTTGGTTTGGTGGACCTATGCAGACACATCGAACTGCACAATATTGTATGGATGCTACAAAGTACCAGAGAGATGTGTAGGTGGGGTGGAAGATCCTTAAAAAAACGAAGCCTTCTATATTTAGCCTTTATTCTATTCCATTGTCGCCAAAATAGAAACTCTACGACTAGGTAGTAATTTGTATGTTGACAGCAACCGATAACCTGACAGTGGAAGCCACTACGTGATCACAGCCAAAGCCATGCTAATAGGTGGTGATTCTCTTTACTGGCTTTCCAGCTGCAAGGCTAAATAAGTTTAAATCATGGCGTTAATAAGTAAAATGTTGGAATAATGCTGTAACCTATTGGGAAGACCAGATTTATCAGCTGATCTATTATTTTACCTTCTCCCTAGAATTAATTTAATTGCTTAGAATTTACAATCCTCAAGGAGTACGGATTGTGTGGGTCGCCCACACTGTCATTTTGTAAAATATATTATTTACTAGATAGTAATCCTTAAACCCTGAAACAAGCTCCTGTCCGTAATTGATACATTTAAAGACACATTATACCCATCAATAACGCTTAAAAGCTAGAATGCCAGACCGTGATAATGGTCTCCTAAAATATTGTGTTTAACATATCACTACTATAGTATACTATAAAGGCCAATTATATCGTTCATGTCCCTGAATCCATAAAAACAAGACTGGATGAACCGAGGCTTGGATACCTTTATAGTCCATGCATAGAGGAGCTTTATCTCTTTATTGCCTAGGCCGAGGACCTATAGGAGATGGAACACGGACCTGTTGGGTTATGTTGTAGACTGAATGATAAACATGCAAGGCTGCCAGTGGTAGTAACAACCCTTTAAATCTTTGCCGCTAGTATAGGCGGCTAGTGTCACGGGACAGCAGGCTCACACGCCAGTAACATGTATGGTCCGCGTTGCCACCATGGGAAACACATTCAGCGTGTCTGCGCACCCACATGGCCATGTGTCCAAAAGCAGAAGACATGGAGGTAGAAGAAGCGACCGCCATGAAAGTAAATCGTAATCTGTAAGTTAAAATGCAGTTTGCTTCACAAGTTTCTGGGGTAAAAAAGGTATTAAGAGGTATTAGTGCCAGTGTAGGTACCTTTATAGATTCTAGGATGTGACAGCAAGTATTTTACAGTAAAAAAAACAAGTTTTCAAAATTACATTCTAAAAAAGTAACTTTGTGACCTTGTGAAATCTAAACTGTATGTTAATTTTTGATGAGGTCGTCAAATTTTATCACATCTCACCGCAACTCATTACCAACTGCAATTGTTGCAGCTAATAATTTACAATTTAACCCCTTGCGGTGCAACCGACTAGAGACTGTCCTGACGTCCAAATGTTAAATCTAAATTTAGGTACGCTGGTATAAAGCTAAATGTCCTTGACATGGATTCCATTGGAAAGATGACATTTGTATTTTGTTTGTTTTGGTCAAATAAACATCCTCCTTCCGTGCTATAATTCACTTTCTGTCTTAACCTTGTGGGATTCAATACACCGCAGGTTACTTTTACATATTGTGGCCTAGCCGTAGCTCCTGCTATGTGTCCTACCGCTAATAAAGCGGTTTCAGGTATTTTTTACAATAATATGACGAGTATTTATAAAAGTTAATAAATACAGATTATTCTTCAAAATGTTGGAATAATCAGACCTCAAAACACCCCTTGTTGTCCCCTTGAAACGTTAGAAGGTAGGGAGTGCATGAATATAAAAGCTCTGGAAAGTAGGCCTTACGTCAAACACCTTTGCATTACATTCACTAACCAGGAAGTTAGCAAGAGTTGAACATGTGACTTCCATGCAGCTATAACGGCTTTCACTCTTCTGGGAAGACTTTCCACAAGATTTTGGGGAGTTTCTGTGGGAATTTTTGCCTTTTCAGCCAGTAGAGCATTTGTGAGGTCAGGTACTGATGTTGGATGAGAAACCTCTGTTCTAGATCATGCCAAAGGTGGTCAATGGGGCTCTATGGGGCCAGTCAAGTTCTTCCACACCAAACTCATCCAACCATGCCTTTATGGACTTGGCTTTGTGTACCGCTATATGGGCACAAGGACACACCATTTAATTATTAAAGGCAGGGTTTCAGGTTTCAGCTAAGCCCAGTGAAGGTAAATCTTAATACTTTAGCATACAAAGACATTTTTGACAATGACATGCCTCCAACTTTGTGGAAAAAGTTAGGGGAAGGCCCTTTAATCTTGTAGAAGGCCTTCCCAGAAGAGTGGAAGCCATTATAGCTGCAAAAGGGGGTCAACTTCATATTCATGTATTCAGAATGCAATGTCATAAAATTGTTGGTGTAATGCTCAGGTGCCCCAACATTTTGTCCACAGTGTAATTTTGGATATTTAAGAATTATTGCTCACTGACTTTGATTTGCGACGTAGCCGTCAGAAAACACCAATAATTCAGTGCTTGCATTTCCTCTGAAAACTGTTTGCGTTTAACTTTGGGAACATATAACCCCAATTAAAACGAGCAATTCATTGCAGGGTATTTATAAAAATTTTGATTCTGCTGGAGGTTTTAATGTGGGCTTCTCGTTATGGCACCCAGTGGAAGGGTCCATTCAGAAGAGCAATGCCATTGGTTGCTATGGTAACAAGGACATTTCTCACTATGTACCACATACTGTGTCAAGGAAGAGCTAGTGAGTAGGGACCAGATCTACCTACAAACTAGGGGCAAGTATCAATTACATTAAATGTACACATTATCAGCAGTTATATGCGATGGCTTTTGGGGATTGTCAAGCTAGTGAAGATACTTTAAGAACATCGCATTTGGCCGGATTCTTCATTTTGTTAAAAATTAATATGCAGAGAAACTGAACCATGAAAAAAATGAGATAAGATAGATAGATGTTCACTACCGTTGGCCATAGCAAGGTTATTAATATTCCGTGTTTTATAATTCATAAAAGATTCTATTTTTAAATATTGATTAATAATATAGATTCTGGCACATTTTATTACAAAGTAACAGCGTAAGAGGATTTAAAAAAATGCTGCGGGCGAAAAGGCACAGAGCTGCCACATTACTCACGATGACTTCTAGTTAAAAGTTCCATATATTGCTGACCGAGATGTTAAACTCATGGAAAGGAATCGGTTACCTGACATCGTGATGCTAGAAGAATGCATCTATCAAGGCAAAACATCCTTTTAAAGCAATATTTTGCTCATTGAAATGTAGGTTTGCATTATTATTATTATCATCATCTTTATAGCATCAATTTACTTAGCACTTCTGACAGTAAATACAGGACACTCAAAGGTTGGACAAGGTGGCAGGCCACACACAACTAACAAACATAGCCAGAGACACACAACCAACAAACATAGCCAGAGACACACAACCAGCAAACATAGCCAGAGACACACAACCAGCAAACATAGCCAGAGACACACAACCAACAAACATGCCCAGAGACATGTTCACATCCCAGAGGTAGTATGATAAGGGTGTTTCTCTAGTAGATTGGGCTACCATAACAGATGGCTAATGGATAGCTACCTAAAAACTAGAACTGTTTAAAGAAAAAAATATAATATATATAATCTCAATAGACATTATGAAGGACCAACCCCAGTGTGTGCCTTCTACAGAAATTGCTTGCCCGACTCTGTATAATACATAAGTAAATCAGTTGAATAATGCATTATAAAGGGCTACCCCAACCCCGACCCTTCATAATGAATAGTAAAGTGAGGGATCTGAGTCACTTTAGTAAGTTTAGTCTGCATCAGATGTGAACCTAAACTGAAGGATGAGATCAACAGCGGTAATTGCTTTCATTTACAGTGGCCAAGCCTTTTTAGAGTTAATATTGTACTCCTAGTTACTCATAAAATGCTCGCAAACACCATTCAGCGGAGGCATCTTTAATTAAACAATCCTTCATACGTGTTCCATAGATTAAATTAGCAGAAGTAAAAAAAAAAATCTCACAGCACTATACAAACATCAGAAGCACGAGCATTTTTACAGCATTTTGGTTCAAAAAGATCCATTACCAGCATTTAAACACTGTACATTTGCCAGGCGCAGGGCATTTCATATTGTCAATCAATTCATTTTAACCCCTCCTGGCCTGAGCTTGTCTTACGTATCCGAGAGAAAAGCCTATAAAATTAGGACCCGCGGGATTACCATCTCAGAATTTAGGACCCCAAAGCTTTCTACCATACCTGCCGTTCTCTTGGTTTTTCCCGTGGTGGGGGCCAATACACTAACGAACATCCGAAGGACGCGGCAAACTCGCGTGTCTGTCAAAAGTTATCGTACGAGCCGACGAGCAATAAGACGGAAGGCACCAGGAGGCCAGATGTGACAGTTCCACAAAATCAAACAGGCTTAGGATGCAGTGTACGCCAGCACAGAAGGGGTTAAAACAAAAAAAAAATGCAGCTCAATTTGTACATTTAAATATCACGCGGTCTACATCTAATGAACCAGTTATCACTCATGCTTCCCTTCACACCTTTTAAATAGGATTTCGCGTTACTTAAACCATTAAATATTACGTACGGTGGGGATATCAGTTTCATGAGGAGGTGCCAGAAACAGTCCCCCCCCAGAAAAAGTCATTATTAATTCCGACTGGGAAAAGTACCGTAAACGAGCCTAAGTGTAAGGCAGTGCGTGGTGGAAAGGACAGAAAAGGGACACCAGGAGTTCTTTTGACCTGCAGTGATGGCAGTGAGTTAACCGCTTTAAGTAGCCAGGTCCATTCTATAACGTTCTGTACATTCTTCTCATTGTAGAGCAATGAAGACCACGGGGTAAAGATTGGAGAAAGCCTCAGTCTCATCAGCCTCCTTTGTATCCTACCCTAATCTGTCCGACATAGTTATAGTAGAAAGGAAGGAGAAAGACATCTAGATCTAGTAAGATCACTAGATCCATTGGCCACCAAAGAACCCATTTGAGGGCAAAGGGTATGCCCACCATGGTTGGTTTCCAATGGTTCAGCGATACGTTAGGAGGTAAACATTAAAAAGGGAAAAAGAAGTCATTAAACAGAAATGATATTTCACACTTTTAATAAATATCCCTTACCGCAAATACGGTAGTCAAATTTGGCCAAAAATATGTTAAATAGTAAATCAATAAATACTCACTAATAGCTTTTTTTGTTGCTTGTTTATTTCTTTGCGTCGAGGCTTTGTCTAGGTTACGGATTGCGGCAGCTGTGATGCATTATTCCCCGGTTCACAATGCAGAGCGCCCTTTGCATTGGGGTAACCGATGAAAGAGGAAATTAAATTACTCGCTAGTACATACAGGACATGAAAAGCGTGTTTGTAAAGAAAGTTTCCCTTTTCTGTTATGGTGATACACCTCAGCACCTCTTGTATTTTAGGACACGAGATTAAAATCAAGGATTGTTGATGTTGCAACCTCTGACATCCCACCTTCAGGGGTTCTGGTGGCCAAGGAAGCAGTAGATCCATCACTAAATGACCCTTATACTTTCATGAAGGCAACGGATGCATACAAACCTATAAGCGAGGGCACTTCCCCCTACTAAAAATCACAGATGCAGTATGGGTGCTGTGTGTCTCGTCATAGCGTTAAGTGGCAGTGCAGATACAAGGCCGTTGCTCTTATTTACCAAATTGGGTCCAGCCCAGAACATAACCTGCCAGCCTAAAACATGCTGCGATTGCCATTTTCTCCTTTTTTAAAATACATACTTGTTGGTATCCACATCTATCGGCGTTATACTGGGCCTTACTCTCTCAAAGCAATGTTTGCTAAACCCAAGCCCCAAAATACCGTGTATACATTGGAAACAGACACCTTTTCAGAGGAACAGATCCAGCAGTACCGTATAGGTCTGTTCCCCTGCAAAGCGATAAGCGCATATATCGGAGGAACCCTTGATCCCATAGCAGCATGGTTGACCCCAGATTATAATACCTGGAGTAATGAAAACGGACCGCATAAACACACAAGCAAAGCAAAAAATAAATAGTTTCAGCCGCAATTAGATTTACAATCATGTTTGGTCTCAGCTTGCGTGTGTCAGAAGTCCAAAGTAGTTGCAAGAAACCATCACATAAAAAGGGACTCGGCAGTGGAAACGGCAGAGCAAGAAAGGAGTGTCGAAGGCGAGGTGGGAAATGGAGGCAGTGTGTGCACCTCCGTCGCTTCTCTCCAGTCCTTACAAAGGGAGTGTGAGTCTGTCTCCACGGGACTCCGAGATGCCAGCTTCCACCAGCGCAGACTTATACTGGCTTAGCACACCTTGGATGCTTTTGATGAAGCCCTTGGAGAGAGGAAACAGGGGAAAGCCGATGTCTGGATAACCTCTCTTATCAGGCAGGAAGCTACGGTAGCTCTTTCTACGTTTCTTTGGTTTTACGCTGGGTTGCACTCCCCCAGTTGCTCCCTTTGGCTCCTCCGCAGGGCTGCTCTCCAGCATCCCTCCTTTGCCCATGTTTTCCAGATCTCCAGGAGAAAGGGTGGAAGCGCCGCACCCCGAATCGTCCAAGTCCTTGGAATCCAGCGCGGGATCAGGTGTGCACTCTGGCTCAGTAGGGCTGTAAGGAACTATGCAGGGATGGTCCTGGCCATTGGACAGCTCACCGGCCTTCTCCACAATCGAATTGGTTTCTAGCCAGGTCTCTATCCTGTGAGCTAGGCGCCAACCGCTGCTTTGAAAGTGCTCCCGGATCTCCTGCTGGAAAACCTCAACAGGTCTTCGTAACAACTGCGTCATGGATTGGACGGCTCTGATGAGAGCCATCTCGTTATAGCAGCGACTGTTCTCATAGCCTTCCTGCAAACCTCGGTCACTGTCGAAGCCAGCCTCATTGTAGTATGGCTCATTTACTAAGATGAGACCTGCAAAACAAGATTAGGGCCAAAAATAAGGCAAAGGTTAAAAGACTAGTGCGTAGTGACGTATAGGTGTAAGAAGGTGTAAGTAGGGTTCATTACCTACATAAACCACAATTTTGCCAAAGATTCATCAATATTCTGGAATCCAAAGAAAAATGGCCAATCACACCAACATTTTAATTTGTTTTCACATCAACAAATTCAAGAGGACATACCTTGAATAGAGATGAGCACTTGAAGTAGACTGGACTTGCTGGTCCACCTCTCAGTCCCCTACACAAGAGGAAAAATAAAAAAGGTACAATAAAGGAAAGAAAAAGGGTTGTTGCATCCATCAACTATCATTATCCGTGCTGTAAAAGGTATCCATTAACACGATCATGCCGGTAAACAAGTCTATCCTTTGATGAACCCCCGTAAAACATTTACTAGGTTACCTTTCCAATCCAAGTCCCCAGCAAGCTGACGCAAACTTTGCCATTGTCGTAGAGATTCGGGTTGAGCCTCCCGCTGCACTGAGACAAGTAGCGGAAAAGGGGAGGAACAGCAGGGTAAATATTTGGTAGCTGAATGTCAAAGAGGAAAAGACCATCTTCGTATGGAGTGCGAGTTGGCCCTTTAATTAATGCAGAAAAGAGATCCTGGAAGAAAAAAAACACAAATAGAATGGCATCCGAAGACGTGCAATTTGTTTTAAGACAACCAAGAACAGAAGATACACAGTGTTCCTTCTACAAAATCCACTGCAGTAATAAAGATGAGTTAGTGGTGATAAGATCACCAATTATTGGGGATTATTCCCTAAACCTGCATGTTAAAAATGTGTGTGTATATATATATATATATACACACACACACACATCTACACACTATCA
This sequence comes from Spea multiplicata, assembly GCA_009364415.1. Classification (NCBI taxonomy): domain Eukaryota; kingdom Metazoa; phylum Chordata; class Amphibia; order Anura; family Pelobatidae; genus Spea; species Spea multiplicata. The sequence continues at coordinate 52,092 of VKOC01001025.1, read as the reverse complement.
TTAATAAAGGGTTATATCAGAGCTAAATCCAGATCCTAGATCTGAAGTCTTCCAATAGCAATATGGTGAGAAACAGCACTTGACACTCACCATCCTGTCTTCGAATGTTTTCACCATGATGCCATCGGGAAGAGATGTGGCAAGGAGAGCCATCTCTTTGCGCACTGTGCTAAAAAACTTCTTTGCTTCTGGAGCTTGAAACTCCAGCTTCTTGAAGGCATGACTCTCTAGAGAAACAGGAGAGCACAGGAAAAGAAAATCATTATTTGCTCGAAGAACATAAGTGTTCACTGACTGGTCATCCACATGACCGTTCTGCTTTAAGAAAAAAAAAAATTAAAAAAATAAATGTCAAAAGAAAATGTCCAGTTGTTGACAAACACTCCTCACTAGCCTATGAATTACCAGACATCAGGGTCGGGTACTCATTCATTCACCCATTCTCTCTCCTGCACCCCCTTAGCTCATCTTCAGATTTCACTGGTCCAGGGGCTGTGTTGATGTCTATGCAGCCGGACAGGCACCCCGCAGCTTACCGCTGTGGCGATTGAATACTGTTGTGGGAAAGGAGGAGAGTTTCCTCATACAGCGTGCAGGCGCCACAGCAGTAAGATGCGGGCCTGCATTAGGCAGCTGTTGGGCTGCATTGACGTCAAGGAGGCCCCAGTGTTGCCCCATGACCAGTGAAACCTGCAGATTAGGTAAGGGAGTGTGGGAGAGAGAATAGGTGAATCACTGTATAAGGGGCAAAGATTGCACAGACATGTTTGGGGGGGACAGTTGGCACACACACAAGCTGTTTGGGGGCAAAGGTGGCATTTGTTGCTTGTGAAGTTGGGTGTCCTGTGGTTTCTAGTTATATCCTTGGTGTGGCATATGGGCACATAAAAAAAAAAAAATATATGGGGTGTGTACCAAATATTTTCATGGTTGCTTTTAATTCCCAGTCCAGCTGTGCCAGACATCAATAATAGAAAAATGACACCATACATGTGATGACATAAGAGCAAAGATAGACCAAGAACATATATGTAAATATATTACATGTGACATCTAAGGTGGGCACTTTCAGACTTTTTTCTGTTGACCTAACTTAAAAGCCATGTTCTTGGAGACTACTGCACACAGAACAGTATATACACAAAAGGCACAGCCATGGAACGGACGGCAGCTTTTTGGAACGTTGTAGCCCCGAGAAATGTATGTTTGTAATTTATGTTTATAGTAGGAAAGAAACATACGTAACATTTGAATTCACCCTTCCTAGTGTGCCTTTGTATTGGACTCGAGAGACCAAACAACCCCAAGCCCCTTTCTCACCTGGTGCACTCTCCAGCACAGAGAAGACCTCTCCCTTGGCACTGGTGAAAATGACCCCTGGCTTCCCACCGCTCTGTTGGCACAGCACAGGTGTATCACTTGGCCACTCAGAGCGAACAGGCGTCTGCGCCTCAGCTTTTTCTTCTTTCTCACCATCCGGGGCAGATTCCATCTTCTCCTCTTCTACAATAGCAACATTGTCTAGCGTCTTCCTAAGATTCTCCTGTAGCTTCTTAATATCATCCAGGAACTTCTTCTCCCGGGTGAATTTCTCAGGTTCGGCGGTAGGTGAAGTTGGAGATCCTGTTAGAAGCTGTTCCACTGTCATATTCTTCAGGCTCTCCAATATTTTGATTGCCTCCTTCAGCTCTTTAAAGCTTTTGACGAACCCTTCTTTCTCATTCACTTTCACTGCCAAACCTGGCACGCCAAGAGCAGCGGCGGCGGCAGCAGCGCTACCCTGCTCTGCCTCGCCAGACGCCACTTCTTGCGATGGCTCTGCTGATGCGGCCTGGTTCTGTAGTTCAGATCCATCTTCCGTTACATTCCGAGCATTTTCATCCTCCGTCAAGCCATTGTCCGTCTCCCAGCTATCACTGTCATCTTCCCACTCGTCAGAAGAGGCACCACTGGTACTGCTGTCCACCGAGTCATAGAAAGACTCTTCTAATTCAGACTCTACATTGTACAGGTGCTGCAAGTGAACACAACAAATCAACTAAGATTAAGTTGTAGGATGAATAAATACCTATAAGACAGAAAACCACGTTTTATAGAACCAAGAAAAGCGACCCAAGGACAAATGGCTGCCACTTTTTTCATGGATGCACTGGTCACAACCAAGGTTTTAAGATTTCTCAAAATAAACAAGAACATTCCGGTGTGTATTTAAAGTCAGTGACCTTTATACACACGAACTGCCAATTGTTCAAAATATTGAATGCAGGGGCATTAGGAGGCAAACTAAAGTAAGAATCTGTTCTATCATTAAAATAATGTAATGTAACTAGCGTTCCATATGAGCTTTACACTTCTATAATTTCTCAGGAATATGTGGGAAAACACATGCGATGACTGGATTGTAGATGCGAGTCTCTTACCTGTGGAAGGACAACTGTCCTGGAGTTGTTTGCCCAAATCACTTCTACCTTACTGCTAACATCTACCTTGGCAACTTGACCAACAGAGGGCTGCAAGACACAGGAAAACATTATCATTAAATACACCAACAATTAAAACAACCCCTTTTCTTTCTTGGTATACATGCCTGTTTGGCAATAAAATATTTGATTGTAAAAAATTGGAAATCAAAAAATATACCCACTTGGACTCAATTTGAAAACCAATTGGTTTATCAAATTGAAATGGAAAGAAATCGAAATAAAATAGCAGAAGAAGGCTTTAAAATCTGGGAAGTAGTACCGGGAAAAAAAATCAAGAGTAATATCTATACCAAACAATATGTGATGCCTCTATATCTGCTGAGAGCTATCCTTCCTTTTCAAGCACCGATTTGATTAACGTGATCAAGCATTTATTAAGATAATGAATAATTTTAATGTTTGACTGTTTGTATATATTGTTATGTAAATCTATGTCCTTTCTATTTTTATATGTTTAATAAAAATAAATAAATACACCAACAAATACTACACAAGGTCACTGAATAACAGGAGATCTTATTCATAGTATTAGAAAGGTTCACTCAAAGCCGAAACCCAAAGTCATTTTGGACTTACCTTGTCATCAGGAAAAGCCTCTGGATCGGAGCTGCCAATACGTATAACAATGTCTGTCGTCCGGAAACGGAAGTCCGGGTGGTCTGCGATGTCATATACGCTCACGTCTTCCTCTTCCCCGACAACCTAAACGTGACAATGAAATGCTGTGTAAGCCTTCAAAATAGTTCATAACCAAGCATCAATCCCTGCTGCTCAACATCTGACAAAACATATCAAATTCACACAAGGGCAACTCATCATAAAAATAGTACGGTGTGAAAACCAGCATTGAGTGCAAGTGACTCTTAATCAGTCAGAAAGCAGCAAAAAGGTGACAAACAGCATTAAGTAGATTGTAAGCTCATTTGAGCAGGGAGCTCCATACCTATTGTTTCTGCAAGTTAAATTGTTATGTTATATACTACTTATGTCATTGTACAGCGCTGCGGAGTATGACGGCGCTATATAAAAATAACGAGATATAAGACCCGGTTTACACTCAATATTTTCCATATATTATATACATTGTTAGTACCCTTTAAGCCAGGGATTGTAAAATATCATACATAAAATCGGAAAAGGTCAGGGGAGCAGAGACTTTTGAGATGGGCTGCATCATGAACGTTTGCCACAGGTTCGCAATCATAAATGACATTTCTTGTTTACAACGACCCTTACATTTCGTGCCAAGAACCTACAGGCTGCTTTACAAAGCTGCACTCACCTCGACGTCTGTTCCGTCAGCATTCAGCTTGATCCATTTGACTACGCAAGTGCGCCCAGTATGATCTCCAGACTGCACCACTCCATACAGATTGGGATCCGGAGCCGCATGTGCTGCAAGGGGGCAGGGAGAGATGGCTAATATCTCTTATAGTGCTTGATTATCAGCTACAATTTAATCATCATCGAGGAAACCAGGAACATTTAAACCACACTTTAGATGCTTGTTGACCAAATTGAATTTTAGGCAACTAAATCTTTGTAAATCTAATTTATTAGGATTAGAAAGGAAAAAAAAAAAAAAAAAAAAAAAAGCAGAGTAAAGTACATCGGTGATGAAAGCACAAAGAACCATTCCAACCTCTTTTATCCACGACAAAATCTCCAGGACAAAATTCATTGTTATCCAGATGCTGGACGGGCAATAGCTCGTTGGACCTAATGTTTGTCTCCACGCTGCCGTCCTGCCACATCACATCGGCTGTAGTCACTGTGGTGATAACCTCCACGGCCACCCTGCCAAGGGATGAGACATATACACGTAACAGGAGCTTATCAAAAACAGTCCACGAGAGAATTATTTCGAAGAACCGGATCATTTTTTAAAAGATAAAAAAAATACCGGAAATAAAATACCAGATTAAATATAAAAATTTACAGAAATATATATTTTTTTTATTTTAAAACAATCCTATTTTTTGCATATTTTTTCCAGATAGCTGCATTTTAGGCTTTTTTCCAGTCTTGTAGCTCTGATCTTGATTCTAACATACTGACAACAGACTCATGGCTCATTGTTAATCACCCAGTTGGACACTGACTGATGAACGGACTTAATTAGCATTGCCATAAAGAATCAGCTCAGTGTGGTGTTTCAGCAGAGGGGGGGGTTTGGAACAAAATGCAATACAAACAGGTTTTTGTCAATGCCGACCTGCATTAATGTATAGCGTACTGTTTTTGCGCTCAAGGAGAAAAAAAAATAAATCCATGGGACTTCCTTAAAGAGGAAGTGTAACCTAAAAGATAAGCGTGGTTTACCTAGATAAACATGTATTTTCACTGGATGCCATATGGATTCTTCTAGCCGTTTTTAAAAACATAGTAATTCTGGGGAAAAAAATACCAACCCCACCCATACGTTATCATCAGAAGCAGTAGAAAAGCTGCTGCCGTCGATAGTAGGTGGGTGTAGCCATCAAAGGCTACGACCAGAATGTAAAGAATGGATCTGACAAACCCTAACTAAATGGTTACTCATTAACGCTAAGAATAAGATCCAAATTACAAGGAGAATGTAGGGTTTGCTAAACACACTCAACATACCTCAACTATTCCTAAGAGTCAAGTCTTCTTTATAAAACCTTAGCACTGTTACTCCTAAAACACCTTCTATTATCTTGTCCATTCAAAAAACAAACAAAACAAAAGCCACAAAATAAAAAAAATAAAAATGGACAAGTGGTCTATATAGAAAGTTTGCAGCTGATCACTAACCTGTCTCCCGGCTTGAATTCCCGGTAAACCTTGCTCTTTTTCTTCTTCTTGTGCTTCCTTTTCAGGTTCCGTATAGAGAGGGGAATGCTCTTCTTGCGCCCGGCCCCGCAGCCGCTTTGCGAGGACGCCGTAGAGCTTGCTGAAGACGTCACGGAGCTGGTTTCATCCGTGTCTCCGGCAGCTTCGTCGTCGGCATCAAGCTCTGTAGACTGAATTTGGAAATTATGGAAAATCTCCCGGAAGGTGCCGGTTGGGAGGTCTTTGCTAAAAGAATCTTTAGTATTTGGAGCGTCTCTTGGTTCAGCGGCAGGTTCTCCGACATCGTCGTCTCTCTCGGCACCTTTCACCGGAGGGTCTGAACCTGGAACCGCAGCGGGGTTTTTTTTTACCATATCAACTGGATTGGCGATCTCTTGGGTGCAGGAAATGATCTTTACTATCTGCTTTTCCCGCAACTTATCCACCTGTTGGGAGGATACAGAATCACAGAATGGGTCAATTTACCAGCTATTTTTTTTTTAAAGTAACAAATCTTGTATGTTAATGGACCTGGCCCCACAAGCAGTTTGCTTGACCTTCTCAACATGCTGGCAACTTATCAGCTGCCTCCCAACGTCAACAAAGGAGAAGTTTGGGGTAACTGCCAAACGGAGCTCATCTCAACGAGTCTCTTACCCAATGGCCACTTTCATCAAAATGAAACAATGCACAACATATACCCAGCAGTCACACGGGGCTTACCTTTTTGGTGACTGCCACCTCCCCCAGGAGACAGTTTTTTTCAAGACTCTCGCACAGTATCTTTGTTGGCTCCACCTTGGTTGGGAAGATGTAAAGGCATCGTTCTCCCAGTTGCCGTTGAGTATGGTCAAATGATCCTAGTCTCTTAACCCTGCAAGGATAAAGTGCACCCAGAGGTAAATCACACGATACACCGCTTTTAAACAAATAGCATGAGCTAAATGGCGTATTTCTACAGGCAATTGTAGCTCATTTCAAAAATGTTTTCATAAACGCACAAAAATGATTGCCTCCATTCGTTATCGGTAGAAAAGGCAACAAATACAATTCTGATCATTTCTCGACAACTGTGGCAGTGATTAAACAAGCTTGTGTTACCCACCTGCACAAGTTTTCTTGCGTGATCACAGACGATGGAGGGTCCATGGAGTCTGCGCCGCCAAGACAAAAGCTTTTTGTAATCCAAGTTACCCTCAGTTCTGTTACTTGCACCTGCGAGAGTAACGGAGGAAGAAGGCGAGTTACAGAATATAATAAAGTAATCTTAAGTGGCTGATCTAATGTGTTGCTGACATCAGAGCCACTAAAGGTAGCTGCTATTTTGAAACACACTAAATTGTGTTGGTGCGTGTCTTTGAACTTACAGAAACGTACAAGATGTACTATAGAGTTTGGTTTACTGGCCTACAACTAAAATATTGTCAACTGAAGGTTGTTAAGTAGGACATTTACCTCTTCAACACCCACACGGAATTTGCTCTTGGCGCTGAGAACTGGTTTAACCCCAGAAAGCCACTGTACGTTAGAAAACACCTTGGATGGACCAATCAGCACTTGACCAGGGTAGAATCCATAGGAGTCATCAAAGAACAAGCCCTATGAGAGGTTAAATAAAACAAAAAGTAAGTGAGCATCATTTAAAATGGTTATACACACTTAAGGCAGAATGTGAAGGAAATTCACATCAACATCACTGAAAGAGGTTTTTAGGTATCACAAAACGGCAACATCCGCTGATCGGCCATAACATTATGACCACCTGCCTGATATTGTGTAGGTTCCCCTTTTTACTGCCAAAACAGCCCTGACCCATCGAGGCATGGACTCCACTAGACCTCTGATGGTGTGCTGTGTATCTACACCAAGACGTTAGCAGATACTTTAAGTCCTGTAAGTTGCGAGGTGGGACCTCCACAGATGTATCCGGTGCCATTTGTTCTCCAGATAAGCAAAACACCCGGCCATCCACGTGATATAAAAGAAAATGTGATTTATCAGACCGGGCTACCTTCTTCTTCCATTGCTCCGTGGTCCAGTTCTTATGCTCACGTGTTTATTAAAGGCTCTTTAGGCAGGGGACGGGGTCAGCATGGGCACCCTGAGTGCTCTGCGGCTAGGCAGCCCCATTGGCAACAAACTGCGATGCACTCTGTGTTCTGACGCCTTTCTTTCAGAACCAGCATTAACTTTTTCAGCAATTTGAGCTAGTTCTGAAGAATGGCAGAAAGTAGCACTTTCCATTCCATAGACCCCCCACCACTGTAAAAGGGCATTCCCACGGCCTTTTTGATGGTTATGTCGCAACAAGCCGAACAATGAAAGTGTGAGTTCCACAGGCATGAACAGTGTCGGAGGGTCTCTTTACCTGTAGGAGTTACCATGAAATGATGTGAAATTGTGAGGTTTTTGCACCGGCAGGAAAAAATCTCCACCCAGCTTTACTCATGATGATTTGCAAAAATTCACACAGGACACTCTGATCGGGTGGTGCCAAGTTGTTTTTGGCAACAAATCAATTTGCTATTAAAACTGAAAAAAAAAAATAGCTCATAGGATGAGGCTGAGCATTTACCGAGTCACTGGCATGCGGACAAACGTCGTACAGCTTGGAAGCGTCTTCTGTGCTCATGGAACACCTGCAATGAGAGTAAGTGAATCAAACGTCAAGTCCTTAGTTGAGGTTGGATTGCATAGAACACAGAGACTAACATAAGGAAAGGGTTAACATCAAGCAGCACATATATGGAAAAGCCACTGAAAGGAGGGATGTAGCAAAAATATATTTTATTAAACAAAAGGTTTTAGCATACTATGCGTGGATAATGCAAGATAATGTTTGATGCTGGTACCTTGCGCCGTTAGACAGCTTGAGGATAACTTGGTTCTTCAGGTCGTACACTTTACCCAACCAGCAGTCATATGCTATGTAATCTCCATACATGATGGGCTGAAAGGGGGAACAACAAATACTCTAAAAAGACTGGAATGCACCACATAACAATCACAAGGTCAATTTAACTTATTTCAGGCTTCAGTCAAACAAGAAAAGGAGTCACATCTGAAAAGAAACGGTTATAGAACCTCCAAAAAAATGCTTTACCTAATATAATGCTAAACATAACATAACCTTCTGAGAACCTTCATGGATGAAATCATAAAAAGCCCAGAAGTTTGCCATCACCAGCTTTGACTCTCAGATTCCCAAGAAATTTCTAAATCTACAAGGTCTGCAAGGTAACTCAGCTTAGATTGTCACATAACAGACCGTGTAGGACTTGTGAAGGAATTAAGCGGGACCAGCTGCGTTGACCGAGGGTTTATTGTGTGTTCCAATATATGAAAACCCACCCAGATGTGTTGTAGCTCCTTGCTGTTGACCGGGTGCAGGAAGCAGTTGGTTCCCACCAGTTTCACGACACATTCTATGTTCACATCGATCACTGTCCCACATTGACTGTCCTGAAAGACACAGTAATACGCCAGGAGAGTTATTAAAAGGTAAAGGCCAACATTTCAAACCAAGACCAGCCAACATGTAATACACCCTTTGGAAATGATCAGGTTGATCCAAGGATAGACCCAAGGAACCGGGATTATTTAAATCGAGTACCTTTGTGCTCATCTGACGGACAACATCTCGAGGGACTAGCGATCTGTCCTCCAGCTTCAGCTACAAGAGAAGAAAAATGTAAATTGAGACGGCAAAGTTAACGTTATCATATGACGGTCTGGGATTAGGGGTCTGGCAGTTGTGGTGTCATAAACACCGTTACTGCTCTACTGGTGGACTGATTATTACATTAAATTTGTTTTTCTCGATTCATGTGGCTAAATTCTTGAATCCGATACAGCAAAACCAAAATAAACGTAAGAAAAAAAATAAACTAAGTTTGTACGGTCTTACTACACTAATGAAACTCTACAGGACCTACAGTCCATGTAGAACAAAACGCCGATATGTAGACATGTGCTTTGATAAATACATACACATTACATTTAGCTCCATAAACCAAAGCAGACGTAATTAATGAAGCATCTGAAGGTTGTGATAAGCGAGGAGCAGCAGCAGTTAAGAGTTAACCACGTAAGACCTTCGGGAAAGAATCCTAGGAGGACATTCCTGGTACTGTTTATGAAGAATCATCTCCAGAGAGAAGACACTCTCAACCTGCAAGAATTATCCGCTTATGAAATGTGATCTATGCTACGGTGCAGGCCGTTCAGGATATAAAGGATGATACAAAAACACCGAGTTGGATTCTTTTTTTTTTTTTGTCGGCTGATGTTCTCTGGAACTGCTGACTGGAACTGAAACGGACGGGAATTCTCTGGTGTCGCGTGAAAGCGTTCGTGGCGCACCGGCTAAACAGACAGGCGTCCTGCCAGAACGCTCCTACGATACGATGCGGGCAAACGGCCCCAGCCGAGCAAAAAAAAATAAAAAAAAAATGCTTCTGGTACAACCTGTGGGACCACGCGTGATGCTTACAGAACAAAGCTGCGACACGCCAAGCCGAGCGCGTGAAAAGCTAGACGTTTACCCGGACATATTTTACATATCGTCTTCATTACATAAAAAATAAAGGCCATGACGGTCAAAGGCTCCTGAATCTCAGGGTACAATGGGTACAATATATAAAAAGGCAGCAGCAGACGTGGCTGGCAACCAGCAACACGAGGTTGCATGCCCAACAGACAAAAGCAAGATCCCCCCTTCGAGCTTTAATATATTGGCCTAAAATCATATACATTTATTATGATTTATTATATATTAGTTAAAAAGTATTTTTTAGGATGGACACATAAGGTAAAAGGCTCTCAAGATTGATCTTGCCAGTTAAGAGTGAAACCGACCAAAAAAGGAAAATGATGACTATTTATAGGTTTATCAATTCTTCATATCTGTCCCCGGAGATAAGACTCAGATGGGCTGATTAACCGCGTGAAGGTGGGGAGCGAACGTCCAATCAATGCTGCGGAAAGACCGAAATAAAATACTGCATTACTTTATTACTTAAAAAAAGGTGTGACCCTAAGCTGAAAAACCGGCGAGAAGAAATCTTCCCTAAAACAGATGCCTAGAACGTCCCTCATTGTAACGCCAATCGGGGCAGCTTGATCTACGCCCAGTGATTTGATGGCATTTAGCCCCCTGAAACTGCATCAGCCTCATCGCCGCATGCTGCCGCTCGACGTATCAAGAATTAGAAGCGATAATTGCCTTTCAAAACACAGCGTCAATCGTACATACACAGAGCAGATCACTTTGTCGCAGCACTGACACTACAATACTCGCTGGCCCCTAGGGCATCGGTGACATACGGAGATGGAGGGGACAATAGGAGCGGGGCGGAAAAGGGCGAGGAGGGGGGTTGGGGGGGGTATAGAATGACCAGAACTATTATGCGATGCACGGCTTTAAGTGTTGAAATGCCAGTGGTAATATCTGCACAGTCACATGACTGCAGTGGGATTTAATTCCCCCCAATATTAGCCCATTTTAACCCCTTCCACTTCTAAGCATAGCGTTAATATACAGCATTGATTTTAAACGGACAGAGGCTTGGGCTTTAACGCCAGGTATCTCGTTGTACCCGGATCTAGCGTGCTGAAGCAGGTCAACGTCCTTTATCATCGTTTTCGAATACGAATTGGCCACTTGTGCGGTTTAAGAAGACAGCAGGCCAAGGCCTGGCACTCTGCTAGCCATCTGTGCAGCCTCATGAAGCAGAGACTCGAGCGCGGCACCCTCCCCTCCGGCCTGCTGTGTCTGATCTGTCATTATTTCACTTTAAACACCCATATAATATATACACACACATAATATATACACACACACATAATATATACACACACACACACATATAATAAACAGACGGCTGTGGTTCCTAGACACAAGCAGATGTTTTTTGACCATTGATACTGCGCTGGTCCTTGTGCGCAGGATACACAGAAACGACTTGCATGAGCCGCCGGTCTCATCGCAAACACCCCGGGGCGTCTAAAGTGGAATAGGCAAATATGAGACGTGCAGATGACTCTCTGGAGAATAAGGGGTTAATGGGAACAATTAATGATGTGATGGGAGAAATTCAATGAATGGAAGAACCTAGAAAGGCCCGGGCAACGCCTGCATGGGGGGCTTAGAGTTTGGTTTTACCACCCAGGCCACAAATCCAACATTGGAAGGACTGACATCCCAGCCCACCTAAGAGTACAAAAAAAATGTATAATATATATATATATTTATTAAAGATCTACCGATCACCCCACTCCAATCAGTCTCTGTTCTGATGACGGATGATGCTGCAGATTAGGGGGAGCTTTGACCTCCCGCTCCCCAGGGATGCCTATAGAAGAATCTGATCCGAATTAAAAATCTCAGCACCCACCGCCCGTCCTCTGTCAGAAACAACCCTGCTGAAATAGTGGGGGCCGCTGCCCACACCCCATTGGCCACAGATCATGCCGCAGATCTATGTGATCACTCGATCCCACACAGGAGGGGAATCCACCAGTTACATCAGCCCGCATCCCACTATTCCCAGGATGGGCGGAATGATCACCGGCACGGACATCATACATTGTTTTACGACCCCATCAGCATATAAGCGCCTCATGTACCTCATGCATCCTGTGTAGTTACCTTTGTCTCCTTCACATCCTGCTTGATGCCCTCTGGGTACCACTGCACCCGCACATACCCCCTGCGGAGCGGCCCGAATCTGCTTGCTTCCCCCGCCGTGTCCGAGCCAGGGCTCCCCTGTCCTTCTCCTCCCGCCCCACCGCCGCCGCTGCTTCCTTTTTTGTTCCCTCCACCAGCCTCCTCTTCTTCCACCTCCTCGTCGTCATCTTCGGAGTCCGAGTCCTCACCGTGGATGAGTCTGACAAGACCAAAGCGGGCCTGGCCCCTGTAGTAACCCGACACCAGGTCATGAGAGAACAGAAGGCGCTGGGAGCCATCGGTCCCGGACAAAGGGGGGACCAGTCCCGTATCGGGGGACGTGGGAGCCGCTGTATCCGCGGGTTCCGCCATTATTGTTGTCCGGAAGAGAACAGAGGAGCCGCTGCCGGTCTGGGCGGTTACCAAGGAGAGCACGTTGTAAATGCGGACTGACCTCACCGCGCCTCACGTCGTTGTCATGGAACAGGGATGCTGTTGCTATGGAGAGCCCCCTGTCGCTAAGGAGGCTGAAGGCGTGCCCAAAGCCATCTATATCCACATGGTCGTTTAGGGCCTTTAGTGCAGACATAAAATGCAGCCCATTGTCCCTGATAGTGATGACGTGTCACATTGTTCTTTATTGTATTACGACATGTATTCAATGTATATTAGTTGCAAACGTTCTGAGGGATCGTGATGGCCCCAGAGGTGGGCCCCAAATCCACCCACATGTTGGGGTTTATTCACTAAGGGGAGAATTGTTAGGACGGTTTACATGATAGTTGGATCTTCTTTGACTTCACTATACATTATAAAGGCCTTAAGAAGAGCTTGGCTGCCCTGTAAAATGCATAGTTAAATCACCAGGGTTTCTTCAGCGATTCCTCACCTTGGGTTGGGTTATGCATTTTACGTGGCCTGCTCAGGACCAAAATATTACGTCTACCATGTGGATGACCAGCTGACTATGATCTCTGCACGCCCAGTAAGCTGGATTTTGCATATGCATGGCACAGACACCATCAGAGCATAACATGGACTAAATATGACGCTTCTTCGCTTGGGTGGAGGGTCATGTCGAATAATCGCTGTCTTAGGTGGCTGTTTTGAGACATCACGCTTCCACCTACCGCTGACCTTAAAGCCATGGCCTATTTTGATGGCAAGCGACACTCCATTGTTTCAATCTTGTTTGATGCTAGTCATAATCTCGTAACTCAGTGCAACTTGGCCCCAAGGTGTTGGGGACCACTGGTTTAGGGTGTACCAGCATCTCATAATTAAAAGAATGTATGTGTGTTAAGAAATTTATGGCCGAGATGCCACCATTTAACTACACCTTCTTCAATTTTATCGCATGCTTTTGGCTACTTGTTTCACCTGCAACATTATTTACTGCAAATAAGTCAGATCTGGAATGTTTATTATTGTTATCGTAGAATGGACAAACACAATGTCTTCTTCCTTCGTGTTCTCCCTGATTCAGTAATGAAAAAAAACATGTAGTTGCGTAGCACCAAGGGCAGTTTTCATGGTGGAGAAACCATAGGAACCCATAGGGATAACTTATTTCTACAACCTTTTCGAATTGATATTAAAAGTTGCCGTCCCACTTGACATCAGTTACAGATAGGCCCAAGTAACAGAAACGTAGAAATGACTAGATGTTGATGGGTATAAAGATGAAAGCGTGAGAGGTCCAAACAATGCATCAGTACTGATTGCCCTGAGACATGGTGGTCCATGCAACAGCCACCCATTCATAGACTAGGTGGACCATGAGATGACCTTTCACCAAGAATGGGTTCCACAGAGATTGTAACAGGGAACGGGTTTCTAGGGGAGTAGTTGCCACCTTAAGTCTGCTAGATGCAGTCTTCAGGGACCCAACACCACTGCAAACCAACAATCCATATCATAAAAACACACAAAAAAGTGTGTCAGAATGTGGGATTCCAGCTTAATGCTATACCCAAATGTAAACTTGCATTTTACATCCATGGTATTGTTTAACTTAATTTCTATATGGTAGTAGGTTTAAGAAAAAAACATAACCCACAAGCCACATTGTGTCAGTTGGATTTGATTCATTTTTGTCATCCTCTGTTCTGCCGTTCACAATAAAAATGTAGTCCATCAAAGAAAAGCTCAAAGGACTTTCTTAAATTCGTATTTTACTTTCAATGGATGTTCCGTAAAGGGTTAAGTAATAGGTCTCCCCTTTGATTGCTAGCGCTCTTTATGGTTAGACGCTGTGTTACTGCTTCTGAACCCCAACGCAGTCCACCTCCTAGACTGTTTAAATGGTGTGTGGATAGGAACAGGATACGTTTATCCAGAGCCCATGATACAAATAACAGAACTATACACATGAAGCCTTGGAGCACCAATATGTCGGATCCCCTGCCTGAAAGCAGGTGTAGGAACGTATCCATTCAAGGTGTCAATGACAAATCTTGAGGAATTATGGGAGCATGTTTGTTGAATGGCCTCAAGATGTCACTGTAGTACTAATAGTAATAAGATAATTTGTCTGGATCCACCACTCCATTCAATATCCATGCAGGATCATGTTTAATGTAAATAGAAAGAGGCCAGGTTGATAATGAATTTGGATTTAAGACATTCTCTTTATAGTCTGTACTCTCACGGAATCAATAAAAAAAATACCCAAGTTTGTTTTTTTCATATGTAATTCTGGAATAATTGCCCCCTAAGTAACTGGTTGTGCCACCCTTGGCAGCAACAACTGCAATCAATGGTTTGGGATAATTAGCAATGTGTCTTCAACATCGCTGTGAAGGAATGTTGGCCTATACTTGGTCAAATTGTTTCAATTAATCTACATAGGAGGGTTTCCAATATGAACTCCCTTTTTAAGGCCCTGCTACAGCACCTCATTCGGATCCAAGTCATCGTTTTCTGAGCCGTTCGTATGTGAACTTGATTGTGTGCTTCAGATCATTGTCCTGCTGCATAACCCAACTTTGCCTTATGTCATTCACCTTCATGACTTTTTGGTAGAGAGCAGAATTCATGGTCGCCCAGGTCGGTCCTAAAGCAGCAAAGCACCCACAGACATCGCACTAGCGCCGCCGTGTTTGATTTTTTGTGTATTTTGTGTTTATCTGGGATCTTTTGTCTAATATTAAGATTAGTTTGATGATCTGAAACGAGAGGGGGGGGATATATATTCACTGTATTCACTGTATTTTACAGAAGCACAGCCTAGTATTAGCTTATAAATTCATCAAAAGGACTCCTGTTTTATCTTTCTTTTGAGGGGTCTAAGGTAATTGTGGGCTGAAGAATACCCCACAAATTACTTTGCGCTTAATGAACAATCCCCGGCTAACGGTGACCCATTATTTGCCAAAATGTATATTTTTTCATTCTTTAATGTGATAAGAGATAGTAATAGCAGCACATCCAGGAACAGATTTGAGCACAGACCAACACCCAATACAGTTTGAGAAGGTGCCCCTAGGAATACCAAAGGGATAAGGGATCCATACATTGTAAAATATAGTTCCACTGTATTTTTCTAGGTTTATAGTTCTCTGTCTGTTACCCAAACCATTTGTGTCTTCCATGCTATAAATGAAGACTGGATGATGCTACAGATGGTCAGGATATTGTCTCTGGAAATCAACTTTTATAGAACATGTTGTTCTGGATGTTGTTAAAGCCAATGTTTTAGTGTCCAACTTAAAGCACCACAATTTAGTAATTGATGGAACGTAGATGTACAGGTTAATATCAGAAAGCAGCAAAGCCCAACCTTGTATTAAGAGTGGCTGGTTTCTGGTTTTCTCTGCTGTCTGGCTTTAACCAGAAGATCCTAAACCCTTTATAGGAGAGTCACGTGAGTGCTAAACAACTTAACTCAGAGGATGTCATAAGCAGGGTGCTCAGGAGATCAGAGGACCGAAGGAGAGCCAGGAGGACTGTAGCTCCAGACCACCTTTTCATTCTTGTTGGCCTTACTTCGGAGCTGTCCAGCATAGGCCAGTGCTGAACATCGGTAAGTCATATAACTTGCAAAATGGATAAAAAGCTACATTGCCCCAGACCCAGATTTAGAATAAATATTCTCCAGGACTAAATAGAAAGAAGATTAATGCTCTACTAGCGTTTACAACCCTCCACAAAACCTTGTTGCCTCATCAGTGCCTTCCCTTGAAGACATTCCTTAAAGAAAAAGGAATAAAAAAAACCCAATACAGTTAATTCATGGTGGCATCATGTAGCCTTCATGGTACAGATAGTTAATTTCTCCCTTTCTACTTTTAAATGTGTTTGTCATGTAACAGATAGATCACTGCCAGGAGCACCAGCTTTACAACTGCAAGCTTAGATGGGCTAACCCCTCAAGAATAATTTACATTGTTACTATTTCTCTCTTACTAAAACTCTTGGTACTCTAGTCCAGAAAAGAAGTCCCTAATAATATTCTCTAGAACCCATGTACTAAACCAAGTTAGTAGGAAAAAAATGCACGTGAGAAACAATGTTAAAAAGCAACAGATGATGCTGGTTGTCTACATTGTATCACGTCATACCTTATTTTCCATACGCATTGTATTTTCCTGGCTGTTATGGTACAGAAAAGTATTCACATAGAGGAAAGGATAGCTCTCCAGCCTAAGTGCCCACTTAGCAACCTTTCCTCTATTATTACCTATTCCCCTACACAGTAATTATATTAAGTAGAGCATTCAAAACCTGAAACTCCATCCTGAGCAATTAACCTCTTTGCATATATTTGTGGAAATTATTTCATTCATCCACTTCTGTTCGGTTTTGCTTGACAATTTGTTTGCGTAAGCTTTAGCTATTCTACAAAAAAAAAAAAAAAAACTTTTATGGAGGAAAAAATGAAAGTTAAAATTAAACGTCCAACATGTTTTTGAAGATGTGCCATCAAACACTTTAAGTCACTTGCTCAGAGCCCTGGAGTTGGCTATTGTAGCGAATACTTGAATTAATATAGATAAAAAATTCAACTTCATTCCTTCCAGTGCCTCAATATTAAATTGACAGTTCTTGCGACATACTTAAGTCACCATAAAATTGAATCATGTGTATTGAAGCTCCTCACTATATTTCTATGTTATATGTATGGGGATGGCTTCTCAGTGGTCCACCCATTCTTATATAAGCTCTGCTGACTTTCCACCATGCCCCACACTGTTCTAGCCTACCCCTCACCAATATACTCTAGATTTTTAGTACACAGTAATAGTATGTAGGCTTACGTTCCTATACTAAAACACTCACACTTCAAAACAGTGATGGGAGAGGGCTGAAAAGAACACAAAGGTCAGTAGAAGGTGATCAAGACAAATGGAGCCTGTGGACACTCTGCAGCGTCAAAAGGGAATAACCATTAATAGATCCAGGGGCTATTGGGGTGGAGAGACTGAGAACATCTAGGACTGTGACCCCCTTGCCCTGGCAAGACAAATAGGATTACATACCTCCCAACATTTCTGATGGCCAAAGCGTCACACTTTTTTGAGAAGGTGCGATTAGAGGCTTAGCTTGGGGCAAGAGTTTCCCTTATACTTTTAAAGCAACCTTTCAGACCCAGGGCCCTGTTGACAGCTATTTAAGCCATGTATTTATAATGTATATATCCACATTATACTATTCTATACAAGGATAGTTTGAGGACACATCCGGTATCCTGAGCTCCAAGAAAAGAGGGACAACAAAGGAAAGACTGTGGGAATTGTTGCTTTGTTGTTCTCGAAAAGGGAGTCTAGGGAGTCTAGCATTACATAATAGCCGATATTTTGGGTTTGGGGCCAGTGAAACTCATATCAGCCTGTCGCAAAGGTGTTTACAGCAGATTGAAACATGGATGTCGGGGTTAATGAAAACCAACATGCATCCCTCCAACCCTGTACAAAAAAAATTAAAGGGATCATCATTTAATTATGCCCAAGAGCCTATATTCTGTTTGAAGCAAACACATTTAAGGAAGACAAAGATTCTTGGAACCTGCATGTGTCCCGAAAAAAACCCCCCAACATATATAAAGCAAATCGCACGTGTCGTTAGGATTTTTGTAATCCACAATTATGTTTCTCACCACGTCAAACATGTCATTTACTAAAAAGATAAACAAGCAGATGCAGGTATTTTCATGGCTTATCCAGCTTGCGTTACCCCAATTAAATGTTTTTCTGTATGCAAATTATAGAGTATAATCGTACTTGAATATTCATAGATGACACTTTTAGAACCCTTTGAGTCATCGAGCCACCCTATAAAAAGCGCTTTTGTGACCGGTACTTGTTTATTCCCGGCAGCCTCGCAGCTTGATACAGCAGACACAGAGAGAACAAGATCTTGCCATGTCCGTATTGAACGCGGTCCCTTTCCTAAGGCCATTCCACCTGCGTTCTCCGCGGCAGCAGAGACGCCACACGCTCCCTGCCAGTGAATTCCGGTGCCTGTCGCCCGAGGACGCGGTCAGTGTCTTTGAAATCGAGAGAGAGGGTAAGTGTCCTCCACCATCTTTTTTTTTTTTAAAGTAAGGTAGTTAAAATACATATTTGGAAATGTGAATAACAGATTTTATATATAAAAAAAAAAGAAAAAAAAGTGATCTTTCCTTCTAATGATTAGTCCCATATGTATCAACTCCTTAATGTGTACCATGTTTCTGTGAGCACCAACATTAGAATGATTCAGTCACTAAAAAAAACCATACCATATATCACATTTAAAACATTTTAACACGATATATACAGAACGTTTTTAATCAGGTCTGCATTTTAAGCACAAATATCTGATTTTTGTACATGTTTGTAATTCTCCACATAGCCTTCATCTCTGTGTCTGGGGAGTGTCCTCTCCATCTTGATGAAGTTCGGCAGTTCCTTACCCTTTGTCCCGAACTGTCCCTGGGCTGGTTTGAAGAAGGACGACTTGTGGCATTTATTATTGGGTCTTTGTGGGACCAAGACAAACTCAACCAGGTGAGTCTACACAAGACTTTTTGCACATTAAACACACTAATCTATAAGAGATCCAGGTGAGAGCCGCAGTAGGGACTTCTAAATGTAAAAGTAATAAGTATATATAGATAACTAATTAAATATAGGACAAGAAGCCATATCATTTACTATCGATGGGGTGGACACAAAATAAGTCAGCTTTGTTTATACTTACACTCTCTGTCTTTACAGGATGCCCTCACACTGCATAAACCCCATGGCTCCTCCGTCCACATCCATGTCCTGGCAGTCCACCGAACCTTCAGGCAACAGGGCAAGGGCTCGATCTTGCTGTGGCGTTACCTCCAGTACCTACGTTGCCTGCCGTTTGCCCGGCGTGCTGTATTAATGTGCGAAGACTTTCTGGTTCCTTTCTATTCCAAGTGTGGCTTCAAGGCAGTTGGCCCTTGCGACATCACTGTGGGACCCCTCACTTTTATTGAGATGCAGTGCCCAGTCAGAGGTCATGCCTTCATGCGCAGGAACAGTGGCTGCTAGCACCTTTCTCCATCTCCTATTAAGCCATTTGCATGAGCGGCAGCCCTTAGGGGTTAAATTACATTGCAACCCCATAACTGTAATGTTTATTGACCCCAACACATGTACATTGCATGCACCATCTTGCAAGAAAGAAGTCCCCACCTCTGTAGAAATGACTCCTCATCTTTACATTATTCTATCTGTACAAAGGCCCCTTACTTGACTGTGTGAAAATAAATGTTTTTATTTTGCTTTTTTCTACCTCTGTTCTTCTCAGTTTTTTACAGATTGCCAAAGCATTAATTTTATCCTATGTGGGGGGTGGGGGGGTTTAAACAAATTCTAAGTGACTACATTTCTATGTACGTTGGTAGCATTCGTTCCATTTGATGGAAGCTGGTTAGATGTCACTTACAAAAAATGCATTATTAAATATATTTTAAAAAATCTATCATATATCTTGTTTTTTTTTCTTCTTCTCCAAGTGTAACATTTATAGTTTAAAATAACTTGATGGGCATGTAACAAAAAAACATGCATAACGAATCACTTCATAGCCTAAAATACCATACATCACCATCTCCTTTCTAAGGCGGATAGAACCAGTCAATTTCCAGTGAAGAAGCAACTTGGAAGGAGAGAGAGAGGAAAAAAAACCAGAATTTTTCCGTGCAATGCAGCCAATATGGCTGGCGTGTCAATAAAGTGTATTTATAATAAATATGCACATCTTGGTTATTTAGATCTGTACACATAATAAACATACCGGTATATGCTTCAAACAGCTAAACTGCAAAATGACTTTGAAAAGCCGGGTTATTTAATATACAGATTTAGGTTAATTTCTTGGAACAAAGAACTGCAGTAGTGCATTAAATAAAAAATATATATATATATATATATATATATATATATATATATATATATATAATATATGTATGTATGGCTTCTTGACAATAATGTGGTGTTTTTTTCTTAAAAAAAAAAAAAAAGTTTTAAGAAACCCTATTATGGACCAAAAGCAGAGAAAAAAACTGTCAAATTTCAGAATTCTGGTAACAAATTAATTGGTTTTCCTTTTCATGTACACACAAAACACATCATGTGAAATGTTAGTTGAATATTTTATTTCACAATTAGTTCCGGTCTCCTGGATTAATCCAGTACTGGAATACGAAAGAACGCCCCCCCCCCCCAAAAAAACCCCCATAACGTATCTTACAAAACAAGGCTCCTCTGCCTCTACTGTAAGAAAGGGCTTCATAACAGTGAAAATATCAATTTAAATAAATTAAATATAAACATCTTTCAAAAAAGTTGCATCAAAATGACCTCAGTTGCATATATATCGTCCATGACATCAAAACAGTTAGCATACAAAATGAACCACTCTTCCAGAGGACTTGCAACACTTAGCAAAAGAGACCCGTTTGCACAGCAAAGGGTTATCTTAAAATCCCTGTTTTCCCGTGCGTAAATGTGGCACTAAAATCAAAGCAAAGTAAAAATAGAGCCCTTCTTTCTCATCAAATGATGTCCGAGATGCACTGTTGCTCATTGTGGTGTGTAAGTTACTATATATATTATATATATATATATATATATATATATAATCAGATCCAGTCCAGTGATTAAACATGGTTACTTTAGGGCCTGCGGCAGACCTATAGTCTGGTCACAAACTTGCGTTAAGTCATCGGCTCCAAAGATGTAAAGAACTTCAGTTTTACATTTTTAGAACCTTGTAATAGATATTGGATTTTCAGATTCCCGTGCAGGGGCATTCAGCAGCGTATGCACGTTCCTGATGTCTGCACTGGAGTCTGGAAGGTCCGCAGAGGTATACGTCACTACGGGTGATGCTCGGGTAATGCAGAATTTGTGGACAAGACATCTTTTCCCAATGAATTTCCCTGGAATGGAAAGATGTACAGGTTCACGAGTGCTGCAAGCACAATTCTGCTAATTTACAGAGAAGACAGATCAGAGTCGTTGAGGTACATGTTCTCTGCTTCCCTTGTCACAGACCAGAGAAGAGGTATGCGGAGAGGCTTTGCTGCAATTTCACCCCACATATTTACAACACTGTTGGCATATTAGCAAGTGGTGAAAATGCACACCCATGTATTCACTTTATGAGGGAAAGTTATACGACAACGTTTTGTTGCCTCATAAAAGGGAGATGAACCTGTTTCTCCTCCTCTAGAATAAGTCTACAAACAGATACAAAAGCTAATATACCAGAGACCCACTTACACAGAGCCAGCCATTGAGCAGGTGGCAGAAATAAATGCATAGAGCCCATCTCCCTGAAACGTTGTCATCCGTCGATACCGACTGCTCTGCTTCAACTTTCTGTTCACAAGGTCTAGTTTGATTCCTGAGGTGCGAGTGTATATGAAGGCCGTTTTCAAAGAAGCTCTGGTTAAGCATCACTCTTGATTCCTCCAAACCATTTGCACAGTTCAAACTTGGGACAATTCTGGGTATCTACTAAGTTTGGCTCAGATTTGACTAAAGCCTTCTGGCAACATTATTTACTTACTGTGAAAAAAATGTCAGCTCTGCTAACACCCTTTAACTAGGTGTTTTTATGCATTGTACTCATTAGGCATGAATAAAGCATGACCCATTCCGGACTTTGAGAAGCCTCCAAGCCGGATAGAACAAGACGTCCAACCTTCACTGGAAGGGTTAACAGCGTTCAGTGAAGCATCTGGTCTATATCGTACTTCTCGCAGAATTTGTTGGTGAAGGGTATACAAGTAAGGTATTCAATCCATGACCAATTGATGGGATGAACATACAGCCAAATGACTAAAGAAGAAAAGAGTCCAACAAATCCCAACAGCGCAAATATGATCACGGCTCTCTTGCGGAACTTGTCAGCTGCACCAAATGTGATGTACGGGAGGAAGGCGAAAGAAAGTAGGAGACCACTGATGAATCCAAAGATATGGGCTATGTTATCAATCCAGGGGAGGAGACCAAAGATGAAGAGAAATAAAACGATGCCCAGGAGTTTAAAGAAGGCCTTCCATGGTTTGGCCAAGATCTGCCAGCTCTGGAACAGCTCCACAAACAGGCACGCCAAGAGACCAAACTGGGAACCAGCAGGTCCAACCTGAAGCAGGAGAGGGTAAGGTGAGGGGAGGTAAACTAAAGGGATACGCAAGTGACCTCTTTTTATTTTATAGAGGACTGCGGATAATTGTCATGACTATCTTCAATGAAGGGAACAAAAATAAACAGAATAGTGTGGGAAACCACATGGGAAGAGAGTGCGAGAGATGGAACAAAGGTCGATTAGAAAGTATAAACAACAAAAGCAGGGGGGGGGACAAAAAAAAAAAAAGACATGGTTGAAGAAGTAGGGTGGGAAGTGGTTAAAACAATGAGACAAGTGAAGAAAGGCAATGAAGAGAAGTTTGGTTACAAAAGGAAAGGAAAAACATGTAAAAGTAATATTTGTGCCCCACAATCCCGAACGTGACTGGCATTCTTAGAGTTTCATGCACAGGGGGTACGGGTCAAGAATTTAAGTGGAGGCAAACAACATGCAAAGAACATGAGAAAGACACAGGGGGAAGAGGGGGGGGGGCACCCCATGACCCAATCTATGTAACAGACATAAGATAGCGAAAAAAACCCTGACAGAACCTAGCTGTCTGGTCGCCTAGATTAGTGACAAGGATCAAGACCAGACAGCTAATCTCAGGATAAGCTTATGAAAGTGAGAAAGTCTTACACGAGACACAGAGACACATGCTTAGGGAACGATAAAGAGGTAAAGAACATAGTAAAGCATATATATATATATATATTAGTATATATATTATATAGTATATATATATGTGTAATTATATATATTAGTATACGTTATATATATTTGTATATATATATATATATATATATATATATATATATATATAGTAAATGGCCACTATAACTGGAAAAAAAAATCATAATTTAGAAGGAAACTAGCGTAGAGTTTTTTAAAGCCCAATAAGCTACAAGGGTTACTAAAAATCACCAACGCCAAGAAGCGTTCATTTATCTGGTCTTGGCTGAACCATTACATAGAGGACCAAAGATCACTAACTGAAGGAAGTAATGGCTTCAACAGGCACTCACCTCAGCTCTATAGGGTACGAATAAGGCACTGGCCAAGTTCCCTGTGATGCCACTTAACAGGTAGATGATTGCGATTCGTAGCCAACCTGCTAGCTTCTCTAGGTCACGCAAGACTGTCATTTGAAAGATCACTGACACCAAACAGTGAATAATCCTATTATAGGAAGAGACAGAAATTACAAATCACTAACCAAAATAATAAACTAGTAAAGCATAACTTGTACAGCACTATGGAATGTGATGGTCTTTAATGAAGGCTTACAAAGATATAGCTACTACAGAAATATTCAGGTTTCCTTTTACCCATTAAAGGTTGGGTTGTAAAGATAGTCATCAACCACCAAGAAACCAACAAAACACACTACGTACCCAGCATGAAGGAACAGAGATAGCCAGAGTCTGTAAAACTGATCTGGAATTTCAGGATTTAAAAATGGCAGCAGGCCACAAACCTCATCCAGACAGTGAACCTAAAACAGAATTGGTATTGTTATTGGTTTTAATACCACAATGATGTAGACATTTGTGAAAGGTAAGCAGAATGGTTACCTGTGAGCAGAGAGTGGCTTCTTCATGGAAGTACCCGTGCATGAAGGTACAATATTCCCTTGTTGTTATCTCACAACTGTGGAAAAATAAGACAGTCCCTGCTCTAGTCCAGAAATCCATCCATGTAGATGCTTGTTTGACTTATACACATCATGACAGGATAAGGATGTTTTCGATTCCCACACTTTACTGTTCAATATGAATGGCCGACGCATGCATGTTTCTTCAAGATGGCGGTCTTGCTGGCCCTGTATAAGGCTTATTTCAATGGACGAGGAGACTGAAGAACGCTCACTGATTTAATTATGTATAATGCAGGGACAGTCAAGCTCTTGCTACAGCAGAAGCTCACTTGGGTTGCACCTTCAATATGCATTATTAAGTATTTGAAATCACAACTGTCTTGCCAACTCTCCTGACAACTTTCCCTTTAGTGAATAGATCAAGGTGCCTATATGGTCTCATTAGATGCAGTTAAAGCTTGCAATAAATGAATAGATTAGTTATGAACTGCAGCCACAGTATGGTATCATTATTTCAAAGTCAACATGCCTTCTTGTCTATTCTAATGGGTCAAGCTAGAGACCATTAGCACCTGATCATCTACTGCTACTCAATCTTTTAATTGTAAGCCTCTTGTCTTAACTTCCAGTATTACGTTCCGAAATGGTGGCAACTTCTTGATAGACAGCAGTGCATCCTTTGGCTATGGAAAGCACCTACCTTCCCTTGGTACCAATGCAGCACGGTCTCCCTTTTATTTCACAGTCCATGTGCTTTAAACCAGTGTGGTTATTTGTAGGCTGAAATGTGCAAATCTAGGGAGAGGGACAGAGATTTTAAGACGGGGCAGGTGACACTGAAATTACTTCTTATTACTAAGCAAACGTGTCACTTACAGGCCACTTAGTGATGTCATCAGCCCAAACATGAGGTCGGATGGAGGCTGGCTCCTCGCAAGTTCTAAAGAAAACATTTACACAACGAGGTTAGGATTCCAGAATCTATGAACATGAGTCAAGAGCAGATGCGAATAAAATATTTATATGTACATCACAGTCACACATAATGTGCTAATGGAATATGAAACCGATCAGCTCCAGAATGGTTCTCATTCTGGACTAGTCTGAAAGGAAAGTATATCAATTTATCTCACCCTGGTCACTATGCATATAAAGTGTTTGACTGTGTATGTAATATATAATAAATACACCAACACTATTCATACACATACCAACAAATATATATATATATATATATATATATATATATATATATATATATATATATATATATATATATTATATGAGTGTGTGTGTCTAGTATTAGAGTCAGTGGGTGTGTGTTAGTGCATGTTGTTGGATAGTGTGTGCATGTATATGAGTGTGGTGCGTATAGTGTTGCGTGTATTACTGTATGGCATTAGTGTGCGTGTATATCTGCATATAGTATTATAGTGTGTACTGGTGCACAGGGTTTGCATCTGTGTGTTACTGTAAGGCGTTAATGTTTGTGAATATTTGATGTTAGCATGTATGTGTCTGGGTGTCCACGTATGATGTTATCGTGAGCGTGTGTCATGATTTTGGAGTTTCAGGGGTGAACATAAGGCTAGTGGCGCCTGGGAGAGGGAGAGGAGAAGCAGATGAATGTGTGTCTGAAAGTGTAAGGTGGTAGAGAGAGAGTGTGTTAGTATGTATGTGTGTTAGTTATAGGGGGGCTTGAATATGTACCCATATGCCATTAACCCTAGGCTTGCCGTTCTCATAAGGTGTGCTTAAGGCAGAGTGATGGGTGGAACAAGGGGTGGAAAATCGGGATGGATATGGGGAGGGCTAATGGGGGCCCTGATCGCACCTTTTGGTTTTCAATTTCTGTAAATTATTAAAGATATGCATAAATACGGTATAATATGCATAAATACGGCTTCAAAAAGAACGCCCTAATTATTCTGAAACAAACAATGTATACGTATACTACATCATTTCAATGGAGTTAAAGACATAGCAAAAAAGTCTTTTGGTGACCCAATGGAAATAACATGCTTATACTTTATGTCCTCTGGACAGACGCAAACTACGCCCATACGGAGCGACTTTCAGGTGCAGAGAACACGGTGTGACTTGCACGGGAAATAAATAGCAACGGTCAGGTGGTTGCCAAAGCCTCGTCCCTGCAGCTAAGCCCTCACAACACCTGGACCAAAAAAAAGGCAGCACGAGGCAAGAGTGGTGACTGAAACACAGAACGTGATGGTAGGTGATAAGCGGGCAGCTTAGGTAAAGCACATCGATAATCCATGTCCAGGGATAGAATGCAGTTTCAGTCTTACACAGCAACACAAGTGGCAACGCAACAGAAAGAACATGTTTCAGCGTCATTCACTTGCCCGACTGCCTCCACACAGATCCTGGCCTCCCCTTCTGGAGAGATCTTGTGATCACAATGTGCAATTAGTAAATTCTAGGAGAAAATAGTTTTCCCAGAGTGTCTGCTTTCTTACCATTTGTGTTGGGATACTACAGGCCTTTTCAACTACTGTTCTGTTTTCTTAAAACTTCCTATACGTTGGACAACTATGGCGCCATACTAGATGCAAGCATTCCAAGCTGTCTAAATAAATCAACCATCTTTCAGAGAGATTGGTCATATCCTGTATCCTTGGTTTTTATGATAGATGTAAACATTTTAATATTTCACAAGTAAAAACTCACCTTGGATCTTGATGACACACCGCTCCAGATCGCCTTTTCTCAACGGTGTCCTCATGTAGTAATGGAGCATTGCTTTCTGGCCACTTGATAAATGTTGCCAAAGTCTCCTGGGGTGAAAAGAGCGAGATGGGCATTTCCAATATTTCTGTAACTAGAACTGTTCCGATTACACTAACCAGAATATAAAAGCATTACTTACACAAATATTCCATATCCAACATCTGTCTGAAAGAGTGAAAAGCACAACAGGACAATGGGGTCTGGAGAATAAACTCCTAGTCTTCCATAGCAATTCATAAGATTCTAGTGCAGTGGAACCCAAGTCCTGCCCAATGGCTTGATGTATTATACTAATGCAAGAGCCAATACTGATAACCACATGCATGTAATAGGTTATATGGATTAAAAAACCCACACATGTTTGTGATTTCTGAGAATGATGTGACTGCATACAATGAACCGATCGTCTACCCAATTGACTCAAATGAACAGCCAGTCATCTACAGAGATTTAAAGAGGATAAGTATCACTTAGCATGGCCTCTGGTGCTTTTAGCATAGGCAAATTAGTTATAACTACCTATATCTTGCATTTTTGGGTAAATCAGCATAATTATTCGCATGGTATTCTGTTTACAACTGAAGCGGTGGAGAGTCCACAGGCAGATTTAGGACGTGGCTATTAATCTCCAGTCCTGAAGTTATCAAACCTTCTCTTCGACCACCCTTAACAAGACTGGAGGAACCATTAAACAACATTTAGCAGCTTAACAAAAGGGAATCAACGTGGAAGGGGGTAATTGCCACCGACAATTCACTGCCTGGAGCTTTTTCTGTGGGTTCTACTTGCAGTTCCACAAATCGATGAGTAACGTGGGCCAAACAGCATCATTTCTGGGCTGAAATATGTATTGCCCAGGACTGATCCTCATTCTTTAGTGGGGTCACTATATTACCGAGCCTCTAGTTTGGGCTCAGCCCATGGGCAGAATGGTCTCAGCCTTCTCCTGGAACTTAGGATAGCTGCTCCCATGGTACCCGTACAAGACACAAAGTGCCGGACAGGTCAGTTAAGGCATACGCAGAGAACATATTATATATCATAATTATACATTATAAATCCAAATTAAATAGGCAAGCACCATGCCTTTAAAGTGACTGAATTAATCACTTCAGGAGTAAAAACAATATTATTGCTAATGAATTGCCCCGTTTGCTCAAATAACTCTGGTCTTCATTAAGAAAATAATACTCTGGTCCAACCTCATCCATCCAATTTGCCTTTTATTCGTACTAGTATTGGGTGGTCTCTCAAGCCCACCTTACTCCAAGGTGAATCACCTAATGTGTAAGGCCCCTGGGCACATTGGTAAAGATGTCACCCAGCCACTGATAAACATGTGGTTCAGTATGACACCGAGGAGCATAACCAACAGGTATAAGCAGACAGAATCTATACGGGTAAAAGGGGCGCAGGGAATGTGCAAATCAATTAAATATAATGTATAGAAAATATAATTAAATCCGTATGCAGTCTGTCATACATTTTTTGTTTACTTGAAGCCACCCACTACTCAGGCCTTTTATTGTTTTATTAAAATAAGAATTACTTTATATTCAAGCACAGATGGTATGTTTTAGCATATTCGTAGAAGTGAATCTAGGGATTCTGACCAGAAGCTGTCAAGAAGCAGGCTCTGAAAAACTACTACACATAGTAGGCGCCATATGCATGAAGCATTTGGAGAGCGGAGCTGCAGATGGAAATTACATTAAAAGGGGAGTAAAGCCCAGCTCACCGTTGCCATATCATTAGAATGTCTGTTTTGCATTTATGAGACCAACTGTTGTCTGCCCAGGAACGTGACACAATCACTGATGGTTCTTTAGCAGAACATACCTCGAAGTCTGATGTTTTTGGTGCAAATCCCCCCACTTCTTAAAAGCTCTCTTGAAACCCCCTACCTTCCCTCTAATAGAACCCCTTCAGATGGAAGCTCCTATCTATATACATATACATCCAACGTGCTCCTCTAGGACAGGAGGCACGCATGTAGTCAATATAAGCGTAAAATCCACTAGTCTTCTACAGAGGAGGAAAGATTGGAACTCATGATGGGGATCTACCATTAGCTCACTGTGTAATCCCCACGACAGACACATGGGTATTCTCCCTCAGTCGTATTTATAAGGGGCTACTAAGCGGGTTCTACACTGGAATAGAATTGTTCCACAATGTCCTGCGGACTGAGACAATCCTCTGTTGCGATGATAAAAAGCACAGAGCACGTGAATTGCTCATGTCATACCGTATGCTGATGCATAGATGGATATTACTGCATACTGACTGAATGTGCATCTTGCTACATGGTACTGAGCTGAAAGGGCAGCGATACTCAATTTTTTCAGGCATCAGTTAATCAAAATATTTGCTTTTCACCATTGTCTCCCATTTAGCTAAATTAGTGGTGTTGGAAACGCTCGTTAACTTTCCCGACAATCAAGATCCAACACGTGCAGTGCGTGCCTCGGTACAGCTAAACCATTATTTCAGTCGCCTGCAGCTGCTAATCACTCCTGCTTTCTCGCCTTATTTCTGGTAAAATGTGTTCATTTTCATATAAGGAAACCTTGCACATTTTTTGTGTTCGAATACAACCCAGACGCAGTAGCCGGTGTACCCAGAATGCCATCTAGTGGCAAGAAAATCAGATCAAGCTGTCTAATGGACACCCTGCGCAGACCCACATTATAGTCCTGAAATAAAAATGTCCCCACATTAGCTATGCTTATGAAGAGCCAGGTTACCCTTCCTATGTACCAGTGTCAGCCCTATAAAATTCACCCTATAGCTCACCTTACCGAACCGCTGTGCATCTGTTGACATCACTTACCGAACAGTCTTTACTCAAGGTCTGTACGCAGCCAGAGTTATCATTCTGAACGCAACAGCCAGATTCTCGTTCCAGGTCATGCTGCTTCCGAATAAGTTGTTCTATTTGGACATCCCTTCGTATGCAGGGAGAGAATTTTGCCCCCAGGTGGATAAGAGAGATCTGTGACAGAGGGGAGCAAAGTTCTGGATTGTGAGAACAAGTGCTGCAGACAGGAATACCAATATTATTATTTATTCATTTATATCATATCCGCCAGAGCTCTATAATAGATATAAGAATCAAAGAGTGATTTATGGCATGTTACAACGCAGGTCATTATTTCACAGTTACAGGGTAT
This sequence comes from Spea multiplicata, assembly GCA_009364415.1. Taxonomy (NCBI): domain Eukaryota; kingdom Metazoa; phylum Chordata; class Amphibia; order Anura; family Pelobatidae; genus Spea; species Spea multiplicata. Next base: position 22,029 of record VKOC01001025.1, on the reverse strand, counting down.
GAGATAGCAGCCCAAGCATAGCATAGCAGCCAAGACGCAGCCAACTACAGACCAGTAAGCCCCTACATCAGTAGATTGGGAAATTAATGGACACCATTATAAAGGATAGGATTGTTTAATATCTGAATGTAAATGGTTTGCATGATCAAATCTGGTCAAACGACATTAATTTATTTGCCTGGGTAACTAAAATAATAGACCAGAGAGGAGCAGTAGATATCTGGATTTCAGTTGGGCATTTGACACTCTCCCTCATGGAAGCCATAAATAAATCGCAATGTTTGGATGTTAAAATAGGATAGGATAATGGTTGAGTGACAAAATCTAGAACGGTATAGTTAAGGATGTTTACTCAGGAAGGTCTTGTTATTAGTGGGGTATCTCAAGGCTGGATTTCCTGCCTTTATGAAGCTCTTTCCTCCTTTTTCCTTCTGTTCTATTCTTTATTTTGCCCTCTCTCTTTTTTTGAACCTTATCGTTCCATGTTTTGATCTTGCTTGTGTGCCCTTTACATGTTTTATCATCTAACTTCTATTCTGCCCCACCACAAACATATGTACACACATATATGTATTCATTCATATGTACATACAATTCTTCATTCTCCACTTCCTTGCTGCCCCTCAGTGCCATTATATAGGGAGGGGAAATGTTAGAGGACAGAGCTTTAGATCTAATAAGGACATTTTACTTTATCGAAAGTGCTGTGGATACATGGAACAGCCTCCTTTTACAACTGGTAGAGGCTAATACAGTGAGGGAATTTAAACATGCATGGGATAGGCATAAAGCTTTCCTGAATTTAAGACAAGATCCGAGGTTTCTACAGGCTAGATGGGCTGATGGGTTCTTATTTGTTGTTAAATTCTATGAATAATAAACACTGTGTTTTATATATATATATACTTACTGAACTAGGACCTATCCAAAAGTTTTCCTGCTGTATATATTTCACGCTTTCGTACACGCCTTTGTTACGGAGTACCTATAAAGAGTGAATGTGGAAGGATTAGTTATGTGGGCACAGCTGAACAAAACATTAAGACAAACTTGTGGAAAGCTTGCGTTGTATGGAAGGTTCAGGGTCACTGTAGTGGCTACGCACATAAGTGATGTTATATAGCAGCGATGGCGAACCTATGGCACGCGAAGACTTCATGCTTGAATGACTTTTGAAAATGCATTAATATGTGTAAATTATTTGTGTGAATGAGTGAGAGAATTAATGATTGTGTGAATGAGTGAATGACTGTATAAGTGTTTGTGTGTATCAGATGTATAAGTGATTTGGGGAAAGGCAAAGCAGGGTGTTTACTGGACAAAGGTGGCACAGGCGGGCTGCTTGGGGACAAAGATTTATTTTACGCTTGGCTGCTTGGGGAAAAAGATGGCTCACGCTGGTCTGATTAGGGACAAAGATGGCAAGTCATATGTGTTTAATCTGGGTGCTGGGTTATATAGGATGGCATTGTGAAGGTGCAAGCTGGATGAGAAGAGCTTGTCTCACACCTGCTGCCGCCTTATCCGTTCAGGCCATGCATGGAAATCTAATGTTCAGTGCAGTACGTGGTATAGTGTGTCTAAGTTATAACATAGTCACAAAGCAGTACAGAAAAAAAATTGGAGATCAGAAATAGTTCAAGGAACCACATACCAGTTCGGTGGTGGTATGCTGAGCGAAGCCAATGGGAGCAATGCCGTATGTACCGATGGCGAGGAGGGTAATGAGGATGTGTACAAAGGTTATCCAGTATGTAAAGTAAGGTCTGCGTGAAGTAAAAAAAAAAGTCATATTGACAGTAACATCATGTGATACCCCATAACTCCCTCAATTACTTTCCCTAAACATCTCACATGATGGCAAGCCCTTCTACCTAACCCACCTATGTTCCTGCCTTCTAAATGCCACAGCAAGGCCCCATAACACACACTAATACTACTTCTCTGTCAGGCAGTAGCTCTATGTCTGGATCATTCCCATGAATCTCTGGCTCTATGAGCGAGTTTATTCTTTCTGCCTGTGCAATGTCCAGCCCTGTGACTTGGTCCCATTACGAACATTCATTCAAACCAAGAGGGTGTGACTGTTCTCCAATCAGTTTGAATGCACTTTATCATTCTGTAGAAGCCTCACCTGTGGCTGTCGATGTGTTCCAGCTGACTCTGCACGGTGCTGCTGATGCTCCGTCTGTACGTTCTATTCAGCCAGTTCCCCACCACCCCGAGACCATACAGACGTTTCTTACGGTCAAACGCAAAATGCTTCACCTGCGATGCAATACGTTTGCCCCTGCGAGGCTGGCTGACTGGGGCCTGGGAAGGCTTTAAAGCGTCTTTACTAAAAGAAAAGGTGGAAAATGCACTTTATTTATTCGGCAGCTCCTAGGTACCAGTATCTTACATGTGAGAAAGCCATTACGCTAGTGCTGCCCATGCGGAGAGATTGATTAGAGTTATAGAGATAAATAGCGAACGCTAGAGCATAAGGAGCTTCCACAACCACTAGCTGAGTACATCCACAATGTAACAGGCCTCCTGTGATCTATTTTGTATAAGCTATTGACACTCACACTGTTGTTATTGGTCCATCCGGCTTGTCTTCAGGGGTTGGCACATGAGCGCGGAAATAAGGTGCTGAGAGAGGAGGCGACTCAAAGACATCATCAGGCATGGAGAAAGTCTCGTCGTGCATGTCCACCTGTGGTCACAGCAGAGGTTCATAATATTTTGGAGTGAAAGAAGTTGCTCATATGCGATCTAACTTCACGGTCTAGCAGACTAATAGAGCCCTATCTATGTATGCTGGAAAATATGCAATCTTAGAGGGGACGTTATAACATTGTATAAACATGTACAGGGCCAATACAAAGAGCTTTAATGATAAATTATAAGAACCGCTAAATTATAGTAAAGTGCAAAAAAAAAAATATATATTTTAAAATGGTTCCTAGAAGATGTTATCAGGGCTCATTCTCAGAGAATGCTAAACAAACAGAAAGAATGAAAAAAATAAAAACATTTCTTACCTTACTGAAAAACGAAGAGTCCAAAGTGTCGGGGACATCCACTGTGTCCTCATCCATAAAGCTGGGATAGGCAAAGCTTCTCTTGAAACCCGCACGTTTACTGTGGGGGGTATCTAGAATTGGACGACCCTGAGTGCGGTGAGAGGAGAAAAGATGATATGTCAGGGGTACACAGCAATAAGGAATAAAGAGGGCCAAGTTTCAGGGGAACAGAGGAGCAATGTCAATAATGTGAATATCCCAAACTCACATGCAAAGGGTCATGTGCATACCACTGATTTCTCTGACCGAAGAGAGCTCATTATAAAATTAGCACCATGCCTCTGTGTAACAAGACCATTGAGGCGTTTCATGCAGTGACAGATCCGCACAGGCAGTATTGTGTATATGTATGTGTTATGAGATCAATTTCTGTCCCATACGTTACTTCTGACATCACTTCCCCTTTTTATTCTGGCACAGCATCATATACATGGGTCTATGGGGTAGATGCTCCATATTCCTTACTTTGTAACTGGCCGAAAGTCCATGCTGAATTTTGACAGTCCAAATCTAAGAGTTTGAGAAGACCTGCGACAGGAGCATCAGCTGGATATCCCTCTACTCCCTCAAGTCTCAGACTCGGGGAGACAACGATCCCCTCTGCTCCCTGAGATGCCCCAAAGGAAGATCTCCAAGCAAAGTGCGTCATTACCTGCCTGGACCTGGATTAGCCAGGTCTAAAAGGGGTTTATCACTAAAACTCCTAATTTTGGTTCAAGGGGAAACATAATTAAAGAACACAGATTTGGGGATGGCTGGATGTTAAATGGGTTGCTCAGTGAAACAAAAACGCCAGATGCTTTCAAAAGCTGTGAGTGCAGTGTGAATAAACTCCGACGTAAATATTATGGAAGTAGCGGAGTTCATTGTGGCGTTCAGGCTGCGTAGCGAGGACGCCTGCACAGAAACAGAAAAGTAGCAAAGATTCGGCTTTACCTATCACAGGTTGGCCGGCAGAGCTATGCCCTATATTGTTTCGGAACATTATCCGGATCTAGTCTCCTCTTACCTTAATAATAGCAGCTGCAGCCCGAAAACTCATGTGAGCCACACTCTCTCTCTTGCGGCGTGGAAATCTGCTGTATCCTGAACGCACACTAGTAAAGGACGTGAGAGACATGACTCCTGGGGTAAGAGGGGCCAAGCCCACGTGTGGGGTCCTTGGCCGATCCACCTCGTCTGGATGCCGGAAAGCCCGTCCTCGTGCCAATGGATCCACAATCTGGGAATAGAATGGAATGGGGTTCAAGGAGAAAAAAATAAAATACACTGCTACAAGTGCTGTCTTACTAAAAGTTCACGGTACCTATAGCTAAAGCAAACATCTTTTAAACAATGTCCTATAATGATATATCAGAGACTTATGCAACTGGACCACTAGTGATTTTATTTTACACTACTGCTTTATAAACAGCAGTGAAATGTCAAATACTATAATAAACTCTCATATGAAGAAACCATTTAAAAAGTAAACCCTTACAGAATCTTAAATATTGTTGAAATGAAAATAAGTATGCATGCCATGGAGGTAAAGCAGAAACACAGCTACCTGTGACCAACACTCAGGGTGCAGAGGGATACTCCGTAGACATTTGCTATCATTCTACGATTTATAGAATAGATGTCATAAATGACGGACACTGTTGACAAACCCTGAAAAATGGGCTGAATTATTAAAAGTCTAATAGGGAAAGACTAATAGTCACACCTTAGGCATACGACACGTAGCAGGGGAATCTGTGGCCTGGAAAGATGGGGTTTCCTGGCTTGGCAGCTCAATGTCACGCTGGTACTGAGGCTTGAGTTTTCCATAACGGAGGCTACAGTGATGGAGGCTCTTACGCTGCCACTGCTGCCGCTTTCCTTCCCAGTCATTGCTTACGCCAAACCACTGGGCTGTTCCCCTGTTGAAATAGAAAGGGGTAATTTAACTAACCGTCAAGAAGATATCCTTGGAGTTAGACAGAGAAGTTAAAAAAGCATGTTTTATAAACGAAGAAGGCAAATAACTGAAGACTGAAGACAAAGTGTCTAACAAAATTAATTGCAAACAAAATGTGGCACAGGGTATGTAAAAGTTGTATAAAACAATATATTTGACTCCTACAGGGCCGAGTATTGTTTTAAGGGAAAACTAAAAAAGAAAGAACCTGAAACTATGACTAAATCAGGTTACCATGGATGCCGAAGCAGTTTATACATCATATTCTGTTCATTCAATGGTGCATCAATTAAATATATTGAATCGCCTTAACATTTCACAAAAGTGAATCACAAAATTCAGATAAAGTAGAGAATACAAGATGGGACATAGTTCCTTACTTTTTTATGCTTTGGGAGAGTGACGTCTGTCTTCTAAAGGCTGGCCTCTCGCCCGTGGCGCTCCCCTCCATGCCATGACTGCGTGGCTCTTGTAGACTAACGCTCTTCTGATATATCGGTTTGGTAAGTGGCTAAAGTGACAGAATATACAAGAAAAACCAGATATACATTACTTTCCAGCAGAATCGCAGGTTTCTCATTTCTGTAAGTGTTCCCTACCCCTGTACCTGTGTCAGTTTTGCGTCTTGTTCACCCTCCGTGGGAGGGATGGTAATGGAGAGATTTGGTGGCTTCCGGCTCTGCAGACGAGAGCTACTCCCATTTTTGTTAATGGATGCCATGCCCGGGAGTTGGATTTAATAGTCTAGACTATCTGAAAAGGAAAATAAGAAATTAAGAAGCTGGCAGCAGAAATAAGGGTGTGAGAGTATGTATCATATGGTCCTTCCAACCCTGAATACAAGTAAAAAGTCATGTATTATGGGGAGTCAGGAGAGTGGGAGAATGAGATGAATGTTAATAGAAACAACAAGATAATATCAAGAACACAGGCATCTCGATGTATAAGTGCTGAGGAATTTGCCTAGAACATAAATCATCATCATGGCAACTCATGTAGCCTCCCCTAAACATTTCCACCAGACCGTCTTAAGAATTCGCACCCCACCCCCTAACAAAAATGTAGCTCTGTTCTAACATTGTGCAAGAACATAGGTAAAAAAATAAAACGGCCCATTTTATTTCCTCAACCTCTTCCCACTCTTAATTACTCTTCCAACACATCAGTACGTTACAAAGAGACAAGGATATTTGCACCAGTATATCCAAACATAACGTGCTGAAGCCCTCTCCAGCACTTCTACAACTCCACCACTCTACGCTCTGCCCAGTTGATCAATACTCCATCAGTACTATGCGTTCAAGGCCTATTTATATCTGTGTGAGGAGGAGGAAGGAAGCTAGGTGCAGGGTCCATACCTACTCCATAGAGATATCAGTTTGCATAACATTCACTATGTATTGTTTGGACGATGTCCTGTCTAAAGACAATGACCCAGTTCTCCTCCGATCCCTTTCTCAACATGTCTCAATAGATTGAGATGTAATTGTAGATCCCAAACCCTAATAGGATGCATAGCTCCCCAATAACAAAGCAGGTCAGAATACACCCTAAATTTATAGCCCACAATTAATAAAACACTACAAAAATAAATCAAGAAATGCTGAATAACCATAACCCAAACTCCATTTCAACAGAGTGGTGACAAGCGTCTCCAGGAAATGTAACACATTTTCAACATCAAATGAAACCAATCGGACATGAATGGCATTACTCTAATTGCCCCAAAAATCAGTGTGTTAAAATGACACTCCGGTGGCCTTCAATTGGCTAGAGCTTTGTACCGAAGAAGCACAATGAGATTAATTGCTCCAGCCGACCTCATGTGAATTGGACAAGTTCAAAAAGAATAAAAACCCAGTGAATTTGTTTCATTTTTTTTTTTGGAACAGAAGTGGGAAGCTTGCTAAACAGTTAGTGGGCTGCCGCACAGTCAAGGATCAACAACAGCTCAGCCACAAAGCGGTAGACCACATGCAAAATAGTCTGTCCTCTGTAGCATCACCCACTACAGAGTTAAAACCATCAGCAGGAGAACTGTGCGTGAGAAGATTAATGACGGAGCAGCTGCACAGAAGCAGAAGATCACTATGCGTAACGGCAAGCATCGGCTGGAGTGGTGTAAAGCACATCACCACTGGGCTCAGGAGCAGTGGAACCGTGTTCTCTGAAGTGATGAACAATTCACTACGTGGAAACCTAATGGATGAATCTTGGTTTGGTGGACTGGAGTTCATAGTTCCTACTGGAAAGTCAGGTGGAGGAGGGATAAAGGTCTGGGGCTGGTCAGGGTTTGGGCCCCTTAACCTCCAGTGAAGGGAAGTGTTAATGCTACAGCATATAAAAGATTTTACACGGACATGATTGGTTGAGTTTGGTGTGGAGGAACTCACGTGACACGCACAGAGCCCCGACCTTAAGCCCACTGAAGACCATTGGGATGATTTAGAATCCTGATTGCAAGCCAAGCCTTCTTCTCCAACATCAGTGCCTGACCGGGGCACATTCCCAGACACACTCCTTACTCTTCTGGAAAGCACTTCCAGTAGAGTGGAGGCTGTTATAGCCATAAAACAGGGACCAACTCCATATTAATGCACATTATTTTAGAATAGAATGTCCAAACAAGCCCATATAGGTGTGATGTCAGGTGTCCACATACTTTTGGTCATACAGTGTAATGTAGCCGACATAGGAATATACCTTAGTTAGTAAACTAGTTTTGAAGAACAGAAATAGACAGCAAAAGAGCATATTGTCAGCTTTGTGAGCGAACCCTGTGTTGGCCAAAGCCCACAAACGAGTACGGAATACAAAAGCTGGACAACGTAGTTCCATGTTCCAGCAGAGTTTCAAATTAATAACTATGTGAGAGGTTTGTTTCTATTACTATCAGAACAGGGCAGAGATGGTGCATCCTTATCTGAATGGACAAGATCCAAGATCACACCAAGTGCTGTGCGCGGCCACTATGCAAATACCATGCCCATCACGCTATGGCCGTGTGCCAAGATACCAATAAAGCAGGGAGGAAGAACAGCTGCATGAGCACTAAGGAGCCATAGAAAATGAACTCCCATCACATGTAGCATTTATGAAGCTTATTCACATCGAGGCGATGACTAGGAACAGGAAAGTTCTAGTTATTGTGTGCAAGTCATTTCTACAGTACGAAAAACGTAATATTAAGCAGAGCGGGTACAAAATGCGTAGCATGCCCTCTCCATGAACGCCGTTTGCATTGTAAGCATTTAAATTCCATGGTTTCAAATACATGCGTGCTGCTCATATACTAATCAGGAAATGGTACTTAAGTCTTGTGCTTAAAAAAAGGATATAGGACACTAAATAAATCACTATTGCTTCCGATGCGAGGGATTCCCTAAGGACATGTTTGTAATTACTTGACAGGTGATTAATTGGATACGTTTTATTTTCCATTAAGGGAGGTTGAGCAAAGCAAGTAGATTGATTTGGGTCTGTTCTAGGTGAGCTTTAACCCATTCACGTTGGACGTTGCTTCGATAATGAAATTCTTTCTGCCTTGACAACTAAAAATAAGTAGACAGCTCCTATATACCGGACAGAATATAAAAAATAAATCTCAACGCAGGTTTTTTAGCAGACTAAAACCAGCATTCAATGGGGCTAATAAAGCTACTGACGGTTTCAGAAAGGACTTGGCATGGTTTCATAAATGTGATGTGAGCTTAAACACTTGTGTTTGATTAAACTTGGGGAAAGGGTAAAACTTGAGATCTTCTAAGGTTTAGTTGCTTAACATGTTAGACTATTCACACACACACACACACACACCGTTGTCCCTACAGACAATCATCAGAATCCCAGCTATGGGAGGAATGATGAAAGAATGATGAGAGTGCATGAATGTAGAAACAGCTAGCTGTAGTAACCGAGTGTGGGTTACTACAGCATAATAAAGACAGCCTATTGGTGTTACTGTGACTAAGACAACTATATAGGTTTTAGATACCAAAACAGTGGTGTGTTTGATGGTTTCTACATAAAACATGCCAAATAAGAGGGCAATAGAGATGTTTTTGATGATTTTTTTCTTTTTGGTATTGTAATTTTCTGACTAAAAAAATGGTTTTTCACAAGAGGGAAAAATGAATCTCTCATTGGAAGAGAAGCATCATCATGACCAGTTGTATTAAATAAAAGTGTGATAACCGGGTATATATATCATTTTTTTAATAGAAAGATAAAGAAACATCAATGCAACCAACATGCTTACATTACTAGCAGTACCATATTGCTACAATGAGCTTCAGCTGTGGCAGTGAGCTAGACTAACACAAATTAGACTGTATTTGTGCCCTGGGCATTAAATTGCTTAATTTTGAGTAATTTTCAGTATATACCTTGGCTCATTGAATAGAGTCCTAGGGACCCTAGCAGAGACAATATAAACATTTTGTGCGCCTCACCTTATTTCAACAAGTTTGCAGAAGTACGCCTATGAATTATTTGCTGACCAAACAAAATAATTCACGTTCATTATGTCATTTAAATGGCAAAGCAGCAAATGAGGAGCCATACTATGCGTTGGGTATTTCTTCTGAGATGGAAAAGGTATTAACGTTGTGGCCGGGTTAATTAACCATCACACAAAGTGACTCAACTTCCTATTTACCAATGCCTTTTGCCTCAAAGCCCGCAGTTTCACAACCTTTTAACCACAACTTAACATCCCTTACCTTCCGACAAGGCCTCTACCAGCTAAATTACCGTATTTGCTCAATTATAAAAGACAAGGGTCCCCCCCCCCAGACAAAATCTGTAAAATGTATTTCCACAGGCCCAACAGAATCTCCCTCATCAAGGCAATTTGTTTCCAAAGCAACCTGGATTCAGCTACCAGTTCCTGGCCCAAACTCACCTCCAGATATGGTACCATAAAAGGTCCTGCATTGGGGGTCTTTTGCTGAAGTAGCAGAGATACTCTGATACAATGGGACTTTAGAGGGATGGGGGATAAACATTCTGATAGAGAAGATGGACCTGGAGGATCATTATGCAGCCCTGTTTTCAGCCTTGCAGAGCTTCACTAACCCCCCAAGAGGCTCCGGTCCAGGTGGCCCAGTATTGGTATGGCAAGCCCTTTTCTATGAAGATTTTGGAGATGAGATAGAAGAAGCAGGTGTCCAAAGCAAGCATCTAACACCCTTGAGCTCTGTCCAGAGTGAGGAGTTGTGGCTCCAAATGGGTTACAAGTAGCTGGTGGTGGAAGAGCAGCAAAGAATTGATCCAGATGCACAACCCAGGTGGCTATGCCTGGGGCCATGAGGTGAGGCAGGAGAGCCCTGCAGCAGTTTATGGTGCAGAGATGGAAGGCAGGAAATGTTTGTTTCCAGAGACAGCTAAAAGTGAAGGGATTAAGAGGAGGTAGATTCTCAGACTCAAATGCAGTTGTTGGAATGTGGGGAGGAAGAGCCCTACCCTAAAAGGTAGTGAGGAGTATGAGTAGTAGGAGGTTAAATGTATTCTATACCTTGGTGATAAAAGTCTGATGCCTGGGAGGATATATGCTTCTGTAGAACATCATGTAAGATATATGGTAGAGCGTATAGGTGAAATTTAACAACTGAATCATGTAGACTAGGGGTCAACTTCAGGGTAAAGAATGCCTGCTTAACATTACTAAAACCCACCCATGTCATATATATTAATATTATGTAGGTTAAACTTGTTGCCTTTTATAGTTAAAAGCAGAGTTATTCTAACTGTGCCAACCTTTAGAAGGTGTGTACCAATTTTCTTCTATGATCAATATACACTGTATTAAGTTGTAAAGTTGTCAGACCTGTCTGCTTTTGTGCAGATATCCTTGCGGCAGCTTGTATCTGGAATAAACTTTTATACATTAAAAATGAGTCAGTAGTGATCACAACTTTTGATTTCCACAACAGTGCCACAATGATACAGTTCCACAATGATATGACGCAGAAGGGCCTCATTGTCAGCAATAGCCACTAGCCTAAGGTGCAGCTATGCACGGCGGACAAGCATCATCCCCAATGGCAGTCCCAGGTGAAGGTATGTTAGGTGGGAGAGCCTTATGTCCATAGCAGCAGCCTGAGGTGCGGCAGCACTGCAGCCCAGTGGTCCCTTAAACATTGACTAAGGACTGTGGCAGACCCACTAAGAGTTATTAAGCTGCATGCCTAGGGATATAGCAGGCAACCTCAGCCAGGGGTCAATCCTTTGCACACTAGTTTCTTTCACACACTGGATCCTCCATACACCACCATTCAGACATTTACAAATAACGCATATAAAAGAAGTGGGAAGATTATGCAGTGCACTGGCACGGGCTCCAAATAGTGAAAGGGTCAAATGGATAATGTAGAGAACAGACTGTCCTTTGTAATTTTTGAATGGAAATGTGGCAATGATATCACATAAATAAAAAACAGCGGATCTCTGTTATGATCTCCTAACCATTGAGTAAAGGGTTCACAAGAAAAGTACTTAACTCAGAAAGAGTGAATTTGACAGTAGAAGAACAGTTCGACCCGTCTAGTCTGCCCTCTTTTTCAGATGTACTTTGAGAGGCCGATTAGTTTCATGGAACATCTGACGTAAATTCAAAAGGTGTAAGTTGCGTCCAATATACCATATTTGCTCGATTATAAGATGCTCCGAAAAACACCACTCGTCTTATATTCCTCTCTGGCAGCCTCCACTGCTGTTCCCGGCACTTCCGCCGGGGCTTCTATGGTGGAGCACCGGAAGGTCATGTGATGCTGGTGCTCAGTCATAGAAGCCCCAGTGGAAGCACTGGCCAGCAGCAGTGGACGTCTGCATCGCACAGACCTCCACCGGCTGCCCCACTAGACACCAGGGAGTGCACTGGTATAAGGCATATCTGGGAGGCAGAGTGGCAAATAGGGGGTTAAAAGGCATATCTGGGGGCAGAGTGGTGTTTAAGGGTGTATAAGGCATATCTGGGGGGGGACGATCTGCATAACTGGGGAAGAGTGGCAAATAAAAAGAAATAAGAACAAAAAATTCATTTTTTCAATCACAGTTTTTATTAAATATGAAAAAACAGTTTACATGTCAATTAATATTTACTACTTTTTTTCCTAGGGTTGTCTTATATTCAGGCTTTTTCCTAAATTAATATTAACATTTGGGGGGGGGGTGTCTTATAATCAGAGTCGTCTTATAATTGAGCAAATACGGTATAAATGAAATCATGTTTCCGGGCCAAAGGTCTGAAACTGCATTCTTGTAAAGAAACGGCCATGCTCACAATGTTGTGCTGACTAATATAGAGTGCAGTTATATAAAGCATGCTACTTTTCATAAGACAGGTAAATATATCCTATACGTGGTGATGTTGTGGCCCCTCTGCCCTCATCATGAACACACTAATATAATATATATATATATATATATATATATAATTATATACACACACACACATAATTTTCAAGGAGCCACATTTGGAAATAGAGCTGAATCATCAAACCAAAGAATACTTCATCACCCAGAGAGGACAAAACATACGATAGTTAAGGAATTGGACTTATTTCCTGCCAGGGACACGGGACCACAGGAAATGAATGATACATGTGATGCATGTGATATAACCGTTTGTACAATGGATTAGATCACGTTGGAGTCTTTTTAAAAATAAATAAGTAAAATACTGATTAAACACATACTATGTTGAAATACACAGCAGGTCAACAATGAGCTATTATACGAGGCAAGTTGCATATACACATGCAGTAGACTTATGACTGCGGGGTATAAAACCGAGTTTGCAGGTGAATTTCAGCCGGCTGACTTCACTATGTATTATAAAAAGCCGACATAGAGGAGCTTCTCCTGCAGTAAAGTCAAAGGTGGCCGTCCTTAATAAACTGGGGAGGTACACTAAAGAAGTCGCCATACAGGAAACATCTGGACAAGTCATGTCACTACCGCCTTTACGGACTTCAGTCGCTCCCCGATCAGGTCCGACTACACAAGCAGGTCATGGATGTAGTAATACTCGGGACTTCAGTACGTCAAAGAAGAACTACCACAAGAAGTGTCAGAAAAGGTGACACTCTCTTCCCATGCCAGACTTCTACCACCCTTGGTCTGGTTCCACAAGCAGGTTAGCACCTTCTTCCTCGTCTCCGGCCATCTTCCACAATACATAGCATAGTAAAACGTCACACAGAAATGGTACACGGTACTTAATAAGCCTGAGCGGCGAAGCAATTAACTTAATTAACGTTACAGAAAACATCCCTGTGTTGTTGTAGTTTTTAAATCAGTCCGATACTATTGTCTACGCTAAATAATTGGTCGGGTTTCTGTAAACCACCGTATGCATGTTAGAACAAGCTCACGGCGCAGGATTTCAGGGTGCTGTAAGGACAGACAAGTCATATCATGCGATAAGGCACTAGATCATCACGTTATAGAACATGGGACGATCTCTGCTTAAAAAATTTGCTCCCGGGGACCAAAAGAAAGAGACTTTAAGCAACTGTACTGTTACACTCTCCCCCAGGCACCGTGCAGGTACACACAAAGCCAAAAGTCATTATAGTTTGTTTCTTTATTTATTTATTTTAACAAGCTGAGAATGTTGTATCAATTACAAAACACAAAAAAGTTTGGTGTTCTCAGCAACATTTTATGAGTTGTGTCTAGGTGGCTTGTGGATACGCCGAGCCCTGATTTAAACAAAGATATCTATATATATATATACGCACGTAGTAATAATACACATTCATACGGCTCCTCCTATAACCAGTGATCCTTATAAACGCCATTAATAGCTCAGAATAGACACGGTTACGCGAGCCCTGTTTTGTCTCCTGCAGTCTCACCACATCTGCCCCGTCTCTCGCCATCTGCTCTCGCTGTCCTTTCAGAGAGGGACTTTTCCGCGTCATGTTTTTAACACACAGGCACTCAAAATCGTAATCCCAGATTGGTTTCCATCATTTGGGGATTTACGCTGGAAATCACCAGAGGGGAAGCGCCAGGAGTTGCGCGAGTTTCCTTATCGAAGGGCACTGGATCTCAAAATAATAATAAAAAAATAGAGCCTCAGCTTATGTAAAGTGTACTAGAGGTCACTGAAGCCTCCCACTTGATAAGCCTACTGCTCCAGCTGGGTATCTCAGGGAGCAGACTGTTACACATAAGATACAAAAGAACGTCCTCCTCCTTTTAATGGGCTCCTCGCCCCGCTCCATGTATATGACAGATGGAGCGGGGGAGGGCAGAAGGGAGCCAGTGTCCCTGGCACGGTAAGACATCCTGGAACAGCAAAGTGCCACATGGCACAGAAGAATAACCCACCCCAGACACCAAGTGACACAAACTTAACTGTCCCGCCGACTATTACATGCTTTTGGCCCGAAAGATGCCGAGAATGTTTAACCGGCGACTGTTTGCCATCGGCAGTAACGTCTCCTTCCTGCGTATGTTCTAATAGCGATGGAAAATTCATAATTACTGCCAGGTCAAAGCCTCTTTTAAGGTCTGACACTAAATGGGTTTATTTTGGCTCCTGCTCCAACCACAATTCATCGTTCACCGAAGCTTTAGGGCAATCTATTCGCTGGGTACCGGCTTTCTAACAACGGAGAAAGGCAGCAAGTGCCGTTATACAATAGTACCAACTTTCACGAATAAAGGAGTGTTCCGAATTAATGATTTTTATATACAAATTATCAATGCTGGCAGAAAAAAATAATGATTTTATATAATACACACCAAAAACCATGTTCTGTAGCATTTTCAATTCATCCGTGCACAATGAACCCACTGTGCTGTCTCACGCTAATAAGCATCTTAGCGAGATAATAAAACCTCATTTTCCAGTTAATCATGTAAATAATGAGCACACAACCAGCACTACAATAAGGTCTATTCACTAAAGAGGGAGTAAAGTTGAATTTGAACTCCCTGATAAGACTATGCAAACCCCAGTGACCGTCTCCTGCAGGAGGGGCTGAGCCGGCCCTGTTTAATGTATGGTTAAATGCGTTAAAAACGTTAATAAAAGCCCCCCACATTACCCATGCATTATACTGGACCAACCCCGACCTTCATGCAGGAGAAGATCACCTAAAGATAATAATAATAATAATAATAATAATAATAATAATAATAATAGGCTGGTCTTTAATGCATAGTGATATAAACAAGCTGAAATTTCCATCTCTCCCCGCAAACTCCCTTTTTAGTAAAAAAAAAAAAAATAGATTTTGATGATGATGTTAGCCACATACAGTTAATAGTGGAATATTTACAATTTACACCAATGTTGTGTTCACGTCTTTATCACACATATGTTTAACAATTGTCAAACACACCAAATACAACTCTTGTTTTGAATACAGGATCAGATCAGTGCCCGTAAAGCTTAACGTTACCATTTGTCACGCTACGGAGCCACCCGCCGACAGAAAAGATATTGTTATCGATATTCTACAACAACCAGAACTCCGAAGCCTACGAGTCATTTCAGGTACTTAAAGGAGACAGGCCAAGGCTACATGTACATGGCGGTGGAGGCATATTATCGTATGTGGATCTATGGCAGAGGTAGCTTGCCAGGTGTTTAACTAAAACTTAGGATGTAGCTGAAGAGTTGGAGGAGCATGGCCAGTAACAGCTGGTTAGCTATTTGTTGGCTGGCCTGGCAGCTGGAAAATAAATGTTGTGTACATGACTTCATCAAAAAAGCATTCATTCATCTGTTTCCACTGCCCTGGTGAGGATCGTGGAAGTTGTAGACCTAGTCTATTGTGTGACACAGAAGAATGCATCTCTTCCTTCACCACAAGCCACATGAAGCTAATCAGCCAAACAAAACGAGACATTTAGCACTAAATCTACGCAATACTCAATGGCAACCTGTCTTTGGAATGACCACTTGTACAAACATGAAAAATCAGACAATCTGTCCAGCTGTAGCACTCGACAATCGCTTTGTTGATCCTTTTCTCAGTCAATTCAATATAAAATGTTGTTAGCCTACTCGTGGATGCATTTATACATCCAAATATTAACACAAGCGCCCAGAAAACTCAAGGTGTGTGCCTTATAGGGTAAGAAATCAGACTGGTGTAAGGTCTTCAGCCCTGCAATAACACAAATTCCAACGCAACCCTACATATTCATAAATCTGGCCCAACATTTTATCCTGATGAGAATACATAAGGTTTACCAAGATCCAAGAAAGATCTCCATAAACAAACATACAAGTTAAATCTATAATGTGCAAGGAATGACTTAGTATCTCAGTCGGCGCAAAGCTCCATGACATCAAGAAGCCCCCGGCTCTAATAATCTCCATAGACTACCTTTTACCTGCTGCCCCAACGCTTTATGAAACAAAAAGATGAACCCAACTCTAGAGTTCGTCAATCAACTTTTATTACAGAAAACGAATCTAACTTCTGGGAAAACACATAAAAAATGTTAAGCCTTCTGCAATAGCGAACTAATTGACCCGGTTCTATGCAACAGGTCAGCTTCATTCTACAGTCCCGTGCCCGACAAGAAGGTAGACGGAATACTACAGGCTCATGTTTCCAGATATCTAAGCAGTGGCCCTCACCGCATGCCCCGAGGCTGTCCCGCAGTCCTCCTCCTTGAATTGAATGTGAAGAGATGTCTCGGAGTCTGCTAGGACTGGTAGGGATGGGACAGGAGAAGGAGGGGCTCCTACAATCTGTTAGGACACTTCCTGGCTCTGCGAAAAAACTTCCCCCTTAACACTTCCCTGTAAAAGCCGCGCATTTCACCCTACAGCGTGGAGATACGGGACGGCTTAGAGTACAGAGTGTCTCGCAGCATAAGGGGTTAACCTCAGCAGAATAATCTAGGTGACAGATTTGAAAAAAAGATAAACAGATGGGTCGCCGTGGAAACAGGGCGGAAAAAGGGACAGAGATTCCAAGATAATAACTAAAGTCAGAAAAGAACATACTGCAGTGTTTAACAGTGCCGAGTATCCACAAAACTGATACAAAGTAGCACAGTTCTAACAATGAAGGTGCCGCATGCTGGCGATCCGTTGGGGTCTACACTTTAACTTCTTTTGGAACCATCAAGAAACACAGGTTAGGGTTCGCAGACTGCGGTAATTTCTCTGATAGAAACATGATTTTTCAAGCAGGCTAGTTGTCAAAAAATTTGTAGTATAAAAGATGTGCACTTGGTACGGTGCTGGACTGTTTTGGCCAAAGTGGGAAATCTGAATCAGTAGTAAGCAGGGACATAACTAGGAACCCTGGTGTCCGGGGCAAGATCAGAGGTCACTTGCTAGGTGGATGTCACATCCATGTCCAGAAGCAAAGGTCAAATAAAGGAGGCACATGGACATAATGCGAAGCTCAAGTGCACCCGGGGGCAGGTGCTTCTCTTGTCCCATAAAACTTATGGTCCTGGTATTACAAGGCACACAACTCTGCAAAGTATCAAAGAAACAATCTCATATGGCAAGGGACTGAGAGCCTTCAACGTAAGAGCAAAAATAAAAGTCTGTTTTGACCCAATCTGAAAATTCTATAACGTTTAGGCATTAAAAGCAGAGTGCACTGGCATGGGCCGAGACCAGCGTCTGGATCAGCTCGTGAAGCATTGAGGAGAGAGCGCTCGGCTGGCTCAAACTCTTCAGTCACATTGGTGTTTTGGTGCTTATGCAGCAAGATCTTCCATGATCAAACAAACCCACCTTTACAGCTATTGTATGCAATGTCTAAAACAGACACAAAGTATCATACAAAGGAAGTAAACACAAAGCATCAACAAAAAAAGTGTAACACCGCAGAAAACGTTCCATAGTTGTGGTTTGTGTGCTTTTTTAAAAATTATTTCAAGGAAGAATGGAAATAATTATTAAAGCAGCTCTTTCACTTTAACCAAGTATTACATTATATAGTTCAATGGACTAAACCCACGTAATGATGTATATATTTTAATATGTAAACATGAGACACTTTACAAGGATATCACTGAGTAACCATGCTTAACTTCCTCATTAAATTATCTCCTTTTGATAAGTTACCAAATTCAGTTGCTCAAAAACAGAACTTATTTTCCATTCCTCCATTGCTAACATTCACGTGTTTCTATCAATTCACTTAGTTTCCATCACCCCATCCCCACAGGCTCACTGCCTTGGTGTCACCCTTGACTCTGACCTCTCACTCATCCAGTCTGTTTCAAACAAATATCGCTACCTTCGTTACACAGTATGCAATTAATGCTCTTGTTATTTCTCATCTTGACTATTGTAACTCTGTCTTAGCCGGTCTCTCTCATACAATCCACCACGCTGCTGCTAGACTTATCATCCTCTCCCATTGCTCTACTAATACCTCTCCCCTTTCTCAGTCTCTTCACTGGTTGTCCATGTGCTTCAGACTTTAATACAAAATCTAGAATCTCACCCAAAGCTCTTCATAGTGCTTCCCCTACCGTATTTGCTCTGAAAAATACCCCTCGTCTTATAATCGAGGTTGTCTTCTAATCAGACCTCAAATAGAGGTCTGACTATGAGACTAAGATCCAGATCCCCCGCAGCGCTGCAGGGGACCTGGATCCTCCTGTCTGGTAACCTCAGCTGGTGCCGGCACTTCCACCGGGCATCTATCACCGAGCACCAGCAGTGGAGGTTGTCTATGTGCATCGCACAGACCTTCCCTGGCTGCCAGCCGGCGAACGTCCGCTCGATGGACGCAGACAACCCTCTGTCCCGCAACATCTCTCTCCATTAAAATGTTATACCAGCCTAGACCACCTAGTTTGAAGCATAGTACAGGCACTTTATATAAGTTATTATTTAATACTTTGTACAGCTTTAACACTTAAAAAAGCACAACTGCTTCGGGTTGTGCTTAGTCACTGTACACATTAAGTAAAACGGCAAAAAAAAGAAAATAGACACATAAAAAGATTAATAACACGGACAAGAATGCTGGTTTACGCTATTATTGGGAACACAAAAGCAGATTTTTTATCATTTTCGTATTACAATTTGGATTGCTTAATGTTGAATTAAAAAAAACAAAACTATGAATTATATTAAGCACCTATACGTAAAAAAATAAATAAATAAATCGCTTGTAGGCTTTGCGGTCATACGCTACAGAGCACACCTGGTACAAACGTGTCACTGATAGGGTAGGTGGTACGTGGTAGGAATGGTCATACCGCATCATATATCGCTACATAGTATCTACTGGCAAATAATATAGATTTGACACAATCATGATTTGGCTGCCAAAAATAATAATTATATTATTTAAAATGTGATACACTTGTATCTTGGATCATAATGGATTGTTTCATGATGCCACGTGTGCATGCGCATGATCCACAGGATCGTGAGCAAAGTCTGCTTCTAGATAAATCTTATACAACACGATGAAATGTATTTATTATGGTAGATGGAGTTATTAGCTAGACGGAGATCGCCTACCGCTGGGGAGAATAACATCTCCAGATAAGTATCCTTCCTGCGCAGGTATACACATGGCTGTCCTAAACATACAATGGGGTCAAAGCTGAGTCTTACATCAAACACGGGTAACGGCAAGAAAGGATGGGGCTGATGATTCTTAGCAATTGCTAAAAATTATATGTAACCGTCACCCTTAAGTACAAAATTACCCTACTCAACATTAACCAACATAGACGTATGATAATTACCAGGAGTAGTTTACATCATTATCTGGTGAAGCGTTATTTGCAGAGTAGCTACACTGCGATAGAGGCCATTTATCACTCCCATCACTCCTGTGTTCCAATGGCACGTTGCGTTAGATAGCCATACCGGTGAACTTCTGGGCTCCGGCTACCCGGAGCCTTCCCTTGCGGGACGCGGCCAGGGCTGCCCACCGATGTCGGTGGGTGGTCCCGATGATGACGGCGGCGGGAAACAGCCCCGTTTAAAGGGTAAATGGGCGGGAGTGGGGTGTGTCCCGCGACCTGGGGGATTCGGGTGCTTCACCCGGCATTATTCGGGTCCAACCCAGAGAGTTCCCAGGTATGTAGATAAACCCTTTTGCACAGCTAGGAATTTCATTGTTTTCCATGAAAACATTTAAGTGACCCCAAACTTTTGAACTATAGCGGTCACCTATTGTACAGCTTGCGGAATACGATGGCGCTATATAAAACAAATAATAAATAAATTAAAAAAAAGAACACGCGTTCTCATCTACAATTTGTTATAAACTCATTACACCGAGTAACTTCCTACCGGCCAAAGTTACACTGAAAATAGATTTTTTTATCATTCATGCGCCTGGAATGTTTATTGTTACTAATTTATTATCTTATTAAAAGACCTCTTCATAGTTATTTAAGCAACAAAGTAAAACAATCAGAACAATGTTTATTTATTTACACAATTTCATATATAAACAGACTTTCTGCTGTCTCCATACGCATTATAACTTTTAGGGCTGTAAAACCCTCCACCCCGGCAAATATTCTGCGCTTCTAGAAAGGAGGGGCACCAGGGGAGGAATGGGACCTATGGAGGGACACTTGGCAGGTATGGATTTACACCCATATATGACAGTTCAGTAAGTCAAATTGTTTTATCGTACAGCGCTGCGGAATATGACGGCGCTATATAAATCAATAAATAATAATAATAGTAATAATAATAATCACGAGTTACAGACCTCAAGGAATAGTTTTGATGCCCGGATAGGAGGTCACTTCCTTGTCTCACTTCAGGGAGCGATGTGGGATCCGGAGAGCATTTAAAGGAAATACCCAGTTTTTCTCTATTCCAGTGCAAAAACAAAAAAAGGGATGCAGGATATGCCTCCCAGCAATGAATGAGTTAAAAAGTTCAAATGTAAGGGGGAAAAAGTTCTGGAGAGGAAATGATCAGACCGAGCACTTCCCTCCACTAACAGAAGAAGTAGGGGACTTCCCCTGAGGCGAGTGGCAGGACAAGTCTATACTCATACCCACGGTCACGGAGGAAGCCAGCCTGTGGAATCCAGTGGGTGGAACTGACTTCGTGGATCTGTGTATGAAGTGGGGAAGACCTATGTATCACACACATGACTCCAAACTCCCTCTGGACACAGTGACAGGCCCGCCCCAGGCACGCGCAAACTGTGGCCCCCGGACCCCACTCGCTCCCTTTACATTAAGCGCGGAATGAATGGAGACCGAGAGCCCCATTCACAATACACGAGACACGCCCTGAGCAGCGTGACACTCACCTGAGTTCTGCCCTCCGCCGCTCACCGCCCCGCACTCCCCTCGGCCCCCTCTACACAGCGAACAAACATTTTGCTGGGCGGGACTGGGACGAGCCAGCTGGAGTGGGCGTGTCCCTGGCGCCGGTGGGCGGTCCGCGGTCGGTGCGGAAGTAGATCCAGAGACACGTGGGTGGGAAAATGAGTCAATAGCGGATAAAAAGAAGGGGAATGGTGCCATTTGGAGGGTATGGCGCCGAGCTGTGGCGGAGAGGAAGCCGGAGCGTTAAGGGGATGAGCAATAGGAGTTGTCACAGATTGCTAATTAATGACTAGAATGAGAAGGGCAGAGAACAGTTGTATGTCGGAGCGCACCTGAGAACTATGTTATTCTTGATATTCCGGCTTGAATGCAGGTGACCCAATTAAGCCGGTCTTTAAATAATGTCAAGTCACGGTTTCCATGAGGGCCGGTATTAAAGTCATATAGTGTTGTGTAACTCTTTTGTGATGGTCCATTAAAGGGTTAATGTTTAAAAGAATTCAATGTCAGCTCATTCAGAAAGTTCCCAGGTATGTAAATGAGTTGAGCCTTTGGCAAGTGTAATTACATTAAGGGTGTTAATTAAAACAAAGGGCGCACGGCTCACACAGGGCATGATTTCTTATAGATTTAAGGCAGGGGCGTAACTAGAAACCTCAGGGCCCCGGTGCGAGAATCTGTTAAGGGCCCTTATCCCTTTCTCACTATGTACCCTCTCCCTCCCTACCCCCCTTCTCACGATCTCTCCCTCCCTAC